>ARYC01000183.1:0-148817 GCA_000711775.1 Oxytricha trifallax | reverse complement strand
CTCAGCTGCTAAAATCAATCCAACTGCCGATCTTAACAAGGTTTGCATGCTAGGTTGCGGAGTTAGCACTGGCTGGGGAGCTGCAATGGTAAACCCAGAAGTTAAACCAGGTACAACTGTTGCTGTTTGGGGTTTAGGAGCTGTCGGTCTTGCTGTAATTTAAGCTGCTAAGCTTCAAGGTGCTGGAAAGATCTATGGATTTGATGTTAATCATGATAAATTTGATCACGCAAAGAAGCTAGGTGCCGATGAGTGCTTTAACCCTATGGAATCAGATTCTAAGGATTGGTTGCTCTAAAGAGAAAAGTGGGGTGTTCATTATACCTACGATTGCACAGGAAATGTTGCTGTCATGAGAACTGCTCTAGAAGCTGCTCATAGAGGATATGGTGAAAGCTGTATCATTGGTGTTGCTGCTGCAGGTAAAGAAATCTCAACTAGACCTTTCTAACTTGTTACTGGAAGATAGTGGAAAGGAACAGCATTCGGAGGATGGAAGAGTAGAGAAGATGTCCCAAAGCTTGTCAATAAAGTTGTTGTAGGAGAATTGAATGTTGATGATTTCATTACTCATTATTTCGATGGTCTTGACTAAGTAAACGAATCAATTGATATCCTTCACTCTGGCAAATGTCTAAGAGCTGTAGTCAAAATCTCATCAACAGATGTTTAAGAGTCTCATAATGTGAAAGTTTTGTAAAGCTAGAAATATCAAGGAGGTGTACTAAAGACTGTACAACATTGGAGTAATGTAAACAACTGTGAAATGAAATTCATGATTTTCCTTCCAAATGAAACAATTAAAGAACAAAGAGGTAAGGCATACCCAGCTCTATATTTCTTATCTGGACTTACTGCAACTCACGAAAATGCAGCAATCAAGAGTCACTTTGGTGCATTTGCCAAGAAACACAATATTGCTATGATTTTCCCAGATACCTCCCCAAGAGGTGTTGAAATTGAAGGCATAAAAGAAAATTGGTGGTTTGGTGAGAGTGCTGGCTACTATTTAAATGCTACTGAAGGAAAATGGTCAAAGAACTTCAATATGTATAGCTATATTAATGAGGAGTTACCTTAAGTTGTTGAAAGACACTTCCATGTTGATGGATCCAGAAAATTTTAAAATAAGCTTTTATTATAAATCAATTACTGGTTTGAGTATGGGAGGAATGGGTGCTCTTCAAATCTACTTGAAGAATTCAGAAAAATATAGATCAGTTTCTGCTTTCAGCCCTATCGCTAACCCTAGTGAGTGTTAATGGGGGTAAGATGCTTTCAATGGATTCCTTGGTTCAGTTGAAGCTGGAGCACAATACGATCCAACTTTGTTAGTCAAGGACTTCTAAGGCCGCAAGACACCAATTCTCATTGATTAAGGTTCTCACGATAAATTCTTGAAAGATCTCTTGCCAGAAAACTTCTTGAAGGCTGCAGATCAATCTGGAGTTGAAGTTGAGTACACTATGAGAGATGGTTATGGTCATGACTTCTTCTTTGTCTCTACTTTCATTGAAAATCACATTGATTTCCATGCTAGATATCTTAAGGCATGAATTAGAAAATGAGAAATCTTTAAATGCTTGTTTATTTATTTTATTTCGATATCATTCTTTCTTTGAGATTATTAAGAAGTCCTATTGATTTTAAGATTTGTAGAAATTTTAAAATTGTATCTATTAATTTACGATCTAATTATTTATTACAAGCTATCTAATAATATTGCAAGTTTGATTTATGTACTAATTCATAAATAATTTAATTAATTTTTGACTTAAGCAATAATATTTAGGTTATAACAAACATATGGAAAATCCAATAGTGATCGAAAATTAATAGAATACATCAAATTAATACAATAAGAATCAAGGGTCAGCTTAAACCATTACCGAAATCGATGAGTCTAGTATCTAAGAAACTCCTCACAAAATTTACTAGACTAGTCAATAATAAAAAGAGCATAAATTAACTTTAGAAGAGGCGAAATCTCTTCTTGATCATTAAATATTGCCACCTATCTTCATATTTTAAGTTAAATCTCTCTGGAATGAAAGATTCCAAGCTTATATTGATTAAACTTTAGTTTTTAATTATAAAAAAGATCATGAATTTCATTGTTATTATTTTAATTATTTTTGAATAAGTTAAGTTTAGTAAGCTTCCACAAATGATATTAATATTGTTAGTTTCAAATTACTTTATCATTTCACTTTTTAACTATTATATTGTTGTAACTCTACAAAATCAATTATTTTATCAACACAGAGAACCCAAGACCTATTAAAAAATCATTTATGAAAGAGGAAAATTAAAATCTGTATGGATAGTACCTTAAAATCTCATAGAAATTATAGTAAAATAATCTTGATTAAAATTCTCTGTTTTTTTTTTAAAAAAATATTTTGAACCTCTCAAATGCTGCTCTCAATAGCTTTTATAATAAGTCTCTATTTGAAATATGAATAACTATTCAGTCTTTTAAAATTTATTTATTATGCAAATTTTAGATATCTTTAACAAATTCTTGAAGAGGATAAAACTTCCTCGGTAACTGGAAAAAAAATGAAGGGTCTAAGTTTATATTAATATTTGAAATTGAACGGAGATATCACAAAAATAAATTTTCTCTTTATACAATAAAATCTTAGACTTTATATTGCTATTAAGAAACATTTTTACGTTACAGTGCCGTTGCCCTAATTATAAAGTTTCCTCAAATGAAACATATAATTAATAATAGTTTTTATTAAATAAAAACTAGTTAAGAAGAAAATAACAAGGCAGAATAAAAGTAGCAAACAAGAAACTTACTCCCTCAAAATAGTGAGGATTTTTAAACAATTTCTCTATGGTAAGTACAATTATTATTAAAATTTGTTCTAATTTTTAATAGTCATTCTACTGACTAATATCATAATATAAAATATAATATTTATCGTTAAAATTATATCAAAATTTATTAAAAATGAATCTTCAACAACTCAAGCTATTAATCTGAGAAGTAATTTTATTAAGTTTTAATTATATTCTCACTATCTAATTAAAATAAACTGTCATATTTTGAAATTAACTGATGCTTAATCTTATTATTATATTATAATTACTGAATAATATAATTTTTTATTATTTTTAATTGTAATATCTTTTATTTCATATAATAATTTATTATTCATAAATTATTAAGTAAAAATTTGGAGTTGTTAGAGTGAATCTAAGTCCACTTCAATATGTATTTTTTTAAAGAGTATTATATTTCTCTAAACTCTACTAAGAGTAAGTAGAGTGCTATCAAGTTTATCACTTAAGGGAAGTCTTGAGGGTTCTATCATTTAGTTGTAATCTTTTTGAGTAATTGAGCGTTATTATATACCTACATTCATTATCTTACGAGACATGTATCTAGCTTCATAGATGATGGGAGCAGGAGGTTGTGCTTTGATATCCAAAGGAAATCGAAGAGAAAATAGTAACAATAAATATATTATGAAACCCACTCAGATAATTTAAATTACTCACAGCGAAAGGACAGTGTATTCTAAAGGAGTGGACATGGCAAAAAAATTTCTTCCCCTTCATAATTGTTAACATGAAGCGGATCTCTCGAGGTATGATATCATCCTTGAAATTCGGCATTAATTATTAAGAATAATCCTTTGGTTTGGAGTAAAATATACTGGAAGGCTAGATTGTCGTTTAGATATATTTGTCATCATGAATGACACGTCTAATCAGGCTGAAATTCTGAAAATTCTTAAATCAAGATTGATGGTTTAATTATGTGTGATATAGCGTCAATTTTATAAAATAATTTAAGATATCATATTAACTTCAACTATTTTCATATAGCATTTAAGCTAAAATATACACAACTATCCAGAGTCTAAAAGACCGCTCTAAGTGCATAAGAGAAATTCTGCACAACTTTTTCTCCTGCATTCTGTCAAACTCAGATTAGATGTGTCTCTATGAGAAAATTTTCTACGATTAATTCATGAAGGTATACCCTCAGAATCACAGAGCAAAGTATAAAATGAATGGGTACCCTCCTGTACTATTTATGTGTCTCTCTCAATCAAAGATATTCTTGCAAAGATTTGTACCTTGGTTTCATAACAATAAAGAGTAGATACTTCAATCCACTTAAAGCCCGCATTTTCAGAAAAAATTGGCATATTAAACATAAATAATATTTATCTATTTATTATAGTTATATGATTAAAGTTTGCTTTGATTTTGTTGAAGCATAAATCGGGTTCAGTATGAACATAGTAAGTTAATAAGTTCAATATTTTCAGATTTACTCTCAAATGATAATCTAATTGAACCTTTTGCATAGAGATTGAATCAAAATAGTGAGGGTTATTAGATACTCTTGAATCAAAATTGTTATTATTATAGTATTCTTAAATTTTATTTGAATCAGCTTAGAGATTTGCTCATAAGTGTTAAGAACCCAGGAGAGCCAATCGATAGAAATGAAATTGGACCTTAAGATCAATCTATATGTGACCATATTTGCAAAGGTAACTTGCACAAACCTCACTCATTTAACCATAGAGTAAGTTATTTTTAAATCTTGAACCTGATATTTTTAGATTTGCTAGAGAGGATATAAATACATGGAGGAAAAGAAAATGATTGATAAGTAGTATATCTAAAACTGGGTATAAACTACAAAATTATATTGGTAATTTATAAACGCTTATTACTAAAGTATACTTAATGGAAAATCATTTGAGACTTTTCGAAAATAGCCTTTTAACTTAACTTCCAAAAGATAAAATACAATTGAATAATCCTATTGCTCAAATGGAAAATCCTATAACACATGAATTTTTCCAGGCTTATCAATAAACTTAGGAGAATTAATATTTTTTGAAAATGATTTTATTATAGAGTTTTAGGTAGCATAGAGCATTAAAAATGTAGAATTCACTCGTTAATAGCCAATTTAGCAATAAACTTAAACTTAGATTAAGTAAAGTCATCAACTTAAACATTAAAATTAAAACGCAACAATTAAGAGTTAAGAAAAAATGGGCAGACTTGACTCTTCTGATAAGCCATAAAATAACAAAGAAATGATTAAAAGCTCAGTGTAATATCCTGTTTCTAATTAGTCTAAATCAAACAACTTAGTTCCAAAATAGACTCCCTCAACCACTTTATTATTTGGGAATAGCGCTTCTAATTTGAATCCCTAAAAAGCAATATTTTCAGTTTAGAATGAACGAAAACTAAGTTAAAATTAAGGGTAGTAGAGCTAAACTGATAATAAGCAGTAGCAAAATTATAATCAAGCAGAATAAAATTAAGAAATTCAAAATAATAATGTTTAGTCATCAGCTGCATTTTTTTAGCAACATTATAATGCTTAAGATGAAAGTATGGACTTTGAATATAGTAATGAACACAGACCATTTTAAGAAAATGAAACTTAAGGTATAATTTTTGTCTCATTTTTAAAAAATTAATCTTTTTAGATAATCAAAACCAGAATGCTCCATTAGAGAATTTTAAAGAAAAAGTTTTGTAACAAGAATCTGTATCTAATAAAACGCTTAGAATTAATGTAAGATTTTTCAAACCCTAAATATAATATAGCCTAATAACCGATTGAAACAAAGTATGAAAAAACAAATTAAAAATCTCCTTTAAGGATTTTAACTGAATGAAACACAATGTGATAATTAAAATGTGATAATTAAATTCTAATTAAATTTTTGATCAAGCTACAGAAAGTTTTATGAGTATATTAGATAATTATGTCTAGAAAATAAGTAGTTAAAGCCAAGCTTAGGAATAATAAAATTACAATAGTACAGACTGAAATTAATAGAAAAAAAGATGCTACCAATTTTTTTTCCCAATTTCTTTATTTTTTAATTAATCAATAATCTTTTGAATATTAAATTTTTACATTAGTATGGATCTTATGCTTTTAAAAGTATGATGATAAATTCATCTTAATTCATGACATCATCCTTAATTATTAACTCTAAAGCTACTGAATTATTATATTAAACTATCAAATACATACTGAAATGGAAAAATCTTAAACTTTAGTAGGGGCACTTCCTCAAATATACATTCTCTACGCTTCACAAACTGGAAATTGTGAATAAATATCTGAAGATTTTCATGCAGAGCTATCTAAAACCTATCCAACATGCAAGAGATTCCTGATGAATGATCATTAAGCTATAAAGAACCAAAAGGTCTTATATGATCTAAGTGAAAAGGATGCTCTTAAGCTTTGTATATTCATCTGCTCATCTACAGGAAATGGAGATTTCCCAGATAATGGAGAAAACTTTCACAAATATTTGAGAAGATTGACTGTTCATTTTGAAGAAGGGGAAGAGACAACGATACTTAGCCATGTATGGTATACAATTCTAGGTCTAGGAGATACAAATTACAGCAAATATTAAGGAGCCCCAAGGTACTTAGACGAGAAAATGAAATAGCTGGGAGCTTAAAAGTTTTATGAAAGGGGGGAAGCAGATGAAGCAACAAGTCTTGAGTTGGTTATAGAACCTTGGCTTGAGGGAGTCTATCCTGCAATCGCTTAAACAGTCAAGAAGATCAAATCTTAAGGATAAAGTTAAATTAAAGATTTATTGAAGCCAGTATTTTACAATGAGACTCATGAAGTTTCAAAGGAGTTCGAAAACAAAGATGAGATTAAGAAAGCTCCAATAATTACTCATGGCCATTTAACTTTAGGAGAAGTTTTCAGTTTATCATTGAATAAAGAGGTAATTCTTGCTAAGTTAAAAGTTGATAAGCCTATCTCAATGGATTTTATTGATGCAGGATCGTCTTTTTCTCTATTCCCTCACAACAGATAAGAAGATATTGACTTTGTTATAGATTAATTTAAATGGAATAGAACTGCTTTAATTGGAAATAATACTATAGAAGAGTTACTGAGGACTGAAATTGATATTGTAAGCGAGAAAATCAAACTTAGTAAATTCTTGTCTGAATACGACTTAAAATTTTTGTAAAAAGACCTTCTTGAACATCCATATTTAACACTTAAGGAATTTGCTAAAAATCCTCCTTCAACCTTTGAGATTCCAAATTCTATTCTGGAAGATGACCTTCCAAAGATTAAGCCAAGATATTACTCAATCATAAATGACCCTTTTTATGACAAAGATCAAAAGGAGTTAAAAGAAAAAGGGGATATCTTTGAGATTTGCCTGTCTACACATAATTTTGAAAAAAATGGAGAGGCTAAAAGAGGACTTGCATCAGGATTTTTGAAAGATCTTATAACTGCTGATGATACTAAAACCTCCTTCAAACTCCAATTCAGTTAATCTAACAAGATCATATTTATGCCTAATATATAATACTTTGAACATAAACGTCCAATTGTAATGATATGCCATGGTACTGGTGTGGCACCATTTATCTCTCTTTTAAGAAGAATCGAGAATCTTATTGACAAATATGAGCAAGTAGGGACAGTGCTAATGTTCTATGGTATTAGAAATGATCATTCAGACTTCTTATTCAAAGATGAGATCTTAAGAGTCTTTGGTAAACTTAGTACAAAGAGTGAAGGTAGTTAGCTCTATGTCTCTTGCAGCAGAGAGATTGAAGATATCGAACCTAGTCAATATATGGTTGAATTTGGGTATGTCCAAGATTACTTTGACAGTATCGAAGTCCGAAAAAAAGTAAGACACAACGTTTTTGATAAGGAAGGTTATATTATGATCTGCGGTAATAAAAATTCATTAGGAGCATCAGTGCAGAATAAGTTAGTACAGCATAATCAATAAGTATTTACTAAAGAAGAGATCACAAATTTTAAGAGAGAAACTAGAATGCTTTTGGAACTTTGGAGCGAATGATATTATTAATTTATTCATTATTCTTTCAGAATCTTCATACTTATAGTCAGGAAAATTCTCTACATTTTCTCATATTAAAAATCATTAAATATGTTTACCTATTTATACAAGACCATGAACTTTGTCATTTAAGACAATTCTTTCAGGTATATCTAGCAGCTCTCTATTTTGATTTACACCGATTCTATGTTAAATTAAATTACTTCTTAACTGCGATATAGCTTCATTGTCCACATCTAGATGTTTCGCTTCCTCAAAACTTTCATCATGATTATTGTTCAATATGTTTCGGAATCTTTAATTCCTAAATTGACTTTGAGGATTGGTTTATACATGATTCTAATTATAGTTATTATTAATTGATCTGCTCCGCTCTTAGACTCTCCCAGATTGATTATTAGTTGTCGTATTATTTGATTTTCTTTCTTCCTTCTAAAGTTACTTGAGATTTTAGAGTCTTTTTCCTACATGCATGCTTTTATATATCTATTAATTGTTCTTTGGTATCGTTGTAGCACTAGTTTGCTCTGTGGAACTCCTAAATTCTTCAGTAAAGCTGTCAAGTTTCAAACTTTGATTGATCTTACTTCCATTTTTATTAGTGTTATTGATTGTCTTTTCTTAGATTTACCTTTTCATCCTTTCATATTGATTATCTTCATTGCTTGTAAGCTTTTTCTTAGCACTCAAATTAGCGTAACTTCTTACAAGAGCTAACCCCCCAGAGTTTGAATTCAAAGATTACTATTGCATGCCAGGCCTTTCGGTAAGATTAGGTTAAGCAACATTTTGCATAAAGATTTTAAGTAAATCAGGGTCAATTATATTCTAAAGTTATTTCAACTCTTCTGCTAAACTTTAATTTTCCTGGTTTTTTAATAGAATAATCTCTTCTGCGTCTTAGATTGATTTTAAACTTTTCGAATATTAATTCTCTTGCTATTTTAATTTTTGATTGTACATTTAAGAAAGTCAAATCCAAATAAAAAATATAAAAATATATTATTGAAAATTCCAGACATTATTTATTGGCAATTTTACATAATAAATTCAAATTTACAAAATCATTTCATGTATTTTGCAATATTATGTTATTAAATCGTAAAATATCCACTTAGATGATTATTTTAATTGGTTTCAACATCAAGATAAATTTAATTCTTGATATTTACTAAAATACAAAAATTGAACTAAGTTATAAGAAAATGGCTTTCAATTTTAGTTTCATTTTCAAGCATTTTCTTTTTAAATTAAATCAACTTTTTATTCTTTTATATGTCATTCTCAACTTAGCTCAACCCCTAATTTTCAAGACCGATTAACTTTGAAAAATCAAGATTTTATTCATTACGATTAGTAGTGGTAGCTTGTTTTATAATATTGAAATTAGTTTAATTTGTCGATTCTCTATTTTGTTGTTAATTATTAGTAGAGCTGTTATAAGCAGCAGTATTATGATTATTACTTAAGTTTGGCTATGAATTATTTGAGATTATAGTGCGATTGGTTTTTATCAAAGTTAAATGAGTTTTTAGTCTCTCTATCTACTTTGCGGCATTGTAAATATTCCCAAAATCCTACTGATTTATTTTAACTTCCTCTCTGTTTGACTTATCTAACTATCTGAAACGTTTTTTCATTTGCTTTATCTAGGCTTTCAATTGACCTTCTTCTAGTTAAAAAATATATATATAAAAGTTGTATCTAATCTTTAACAGGGTTTGGTTAATCCTTGAGTGCATTTTATTTCTAAATCATTGATTCTAAGCACTTAATTTTATCATTTAAAAAAGCTATTTGCCTTTAATTATCCGTAGTTGCATTAGAAAATTCATTGATTTTTTCTGCATTTGTTAGTCGATCAAATCTCTCATTTAATTTTCTGAGTTGATCTTTCAACATTAAACATTAATGATGTGACTTATCGACTTCTATCTCAACTATTTCTAGGTCTGGATCTTTCTCTATTTTTTACTCCTCTTAATAAAATTCTATATGATATTCAAGTAAAATTAATTAACTTAATAATGCCTTATTTTCAACTTTTAAATGACATTAACTGTGAATGTACTAATTTCTTCCATTTGTTAACGAATTTCTATATTGTTCTTCAGTAGACTTTCAATCATTTTACTATATAAATATTTTAAATATTATCAAAGAATATATTACTCTCTGGGGTCTTCAGTCTAAATTATGATTTCTCTTGCTTTATTTGTTTGACTACCCTCTTTAGAGTGCAGTATTGTTATTGGATCTCCCTCCTCAAACTTATCCTAATTTTGTTTCTACTTAATTAAATCTAGCTCTTTGTCCACCTATACAGTAAAATTTAAGTTAAAAAGATTAATTCTTTGATTATTTTGCTATAATTACAATTTTCAGATAGCTATTTATATTTGTGAGCTACTCCTCTGTTTAATCCAAACTTTGAACATTATTGTTCATAGTTAAATTTCTAAGCTGTGCACTTGTATTGGTGCTTTGAAACATATTTTGGCTTTGTAAATTTTACGAATACTGCAGTAAGTTACTGGAATTGAAGTGACTATCGATTGATTAGGAATTTCCTGTACTGCCTCCTATTCTTGAATTTATTCAAGGTTAAGTATGATGATTTTAGTTTAAGTTTCCTGGATTATAGGGGTCAAGGATTGATCGTGATTATCTATCATGGGCAAGAGTTGATGAAGAGTCTTTTATTCTTTAGAGTAAACTCGGTTACATGTCTTTTTAATACCTATAACATAAATTTGTTCAACCTGATATACATAAATTCTTAATTACCTTATTGTAGTCATTTTTTATTACAGAAAATTTATTTTACTATTCTAAAAGCTGTGTAGATTCAATATTATAGCTTATTGTAAATGAGTAATAAATGTTTAAAATAAAAACAAATTATCAATAGAAATTAATTTCATCATCATCATTGAGTAAGTTTATGTCATTTTGACTTGAAGCTAGATACTAATCAAACTAGAATTAACCATTTTTATTGAACATTGCCTCTCTATCATCTTCATCTGTGATTAGAATATTGATATTATTATCATTTTCTTTTCCTAAAGCTTAATTTTTCTAGGATTACTTATTACTCCTATTCTATGTACTCATCATTAATAGTTGTTCTAATTACTGATCTTAATCTAAACTTAAATCGTTAATGTTTTAAGTATTTCTAAGTCCTTGATCAAATTATTATTTATTAGAACCTTGATTTGAAGTATTTTACATGGGGTAGTTTTATGAGTTTCTTAAACTCAAATTCTTATTGGAGTTATCTTTCTTCAGGGGTTTGTTAGTTGATTGAGATAAAATTGAACTAGGGGGTTTTGGGGGCATTCCTATGGGTGTACTGGAGTTCTTCCTATTTATTTGGGGTGTCTTACTTTAAGAAGTTTAAGCATATTTTGGCATATCAAGTAATAAACACTCGTCATCTAAGTTGTATTGTTTATTAATGATTAAAAAAGATAAATAATATCTTATCACTATTAAATTCAGATTCAAATTATTATTTAAATAGTAAATCTAAAGACTTTTAAATAAATGTTATACATAACTATCAGTTTTTGTATTCTTCAAGTTCAATAAATTGATTCTAGAAATATTAGAAATTGAACAAATAAAATTAGCATAAATAATTTAAGTTGTCTAGGTTGAAAGTATTCATCTATTAATCCAGCTAAGTTAATTAAAACTAGTTCAAATCATTTGATTGTGAAGGCTTTTAAATTAGTTGATTTTGAGATTAGGTTGAGTTCAAACTGAAATCATGCGACAAAGAAAGCGATTTCTAATGTTTGAATACTTTTGGATCTAATTATTTCTAATTTATCTAAGGATTTGCTTAAGCATTGTTTGAATTCAGCATAAAAATACATAATCGAGATGCTCATTTTCATGTTTCATAATAAAAAGAAATTAATCTAAAGAGATTATAAATAATTCAGTTTGAAATGTTAATTTACCCTCTTAGCTTTTAATGAGAGCTTGGAAATTTTGTAAAGCTTTTAGAGTTCGTTGCGATTCTTCTTTCTTTAGAATTGCTTTATTCAATAAAGTTATATTTAAGACATTTAAAATTGTAAAGAAAGAGCTGGTAAATTGAATTTAAAATATTTTTGATTATATTTCTAACAACTAATTATGTTTAATTTAAAAATAAGGGAAAAGATTTTTATCCCCGCATATAAACTCTTGCTAAAAAAATTAACTAAACTAATTATTTTAATATGAACGGTTATTAGCATCAACATTTGGGACCACCTTCATCTCAATAAAACATTTACAGAGAAAAGAGTGGATCTCCATTAAGACGAAAAGAATATAGTGAAATTGGTCAATCAACTTAGCAGCATGCTGGCTTGAGATAACCATAAATTATGAGTCCTGTTAGAGACGAAGAAGAACTTTATGAAAAAAGAAGACAAGAAGAATTGAGGAAATAATTGTATTCAGGTGTTTCATCTCAAGCTAGAGATCCCTACGTTGATAGTGGAAGTCTAGCACTTTCAAATAGTCTGGCAAGATCAAATGGTTTTGGAGTGTAATTTCATTTTATCTTATCATTTTTTATTTAGTGATCCATACGTCTCAGGAAAGTCAAATTAATCAGTGCCAGAGAGAGATAGACCCAGTGCCCAACATTTTACTCTAGGACCTCAATAGTAAATTAATAGTAATAGCAATTCAAGTGCTTCAGATGCTATTATACAACCACCTCCTCACATTAAAGATCACATTAATGCTATCCAAAACGATAACTCAAGCCTAATGAGAAGGTTGAATTTAGTTATGCAAGAACATGACAGAGTTAAAAGGGAAAAAGAGGATATTTATCAAAGACTGAAGCAATCCGCTATTGAAGCAAGTGAGTTAAAGAAGCTGCTTTAATGTGAAGATAATGTTGACAAAGTCAATAATTACATGAACGAGGATCTAGTTTATGAACGTGATAGAAATCACAAAGTAAAGCAACAAATCAAAGACCTAGATCTATACAGGACAGATCTCATAAATGAATTAAGAAAATTGCAAGATAGATCTGATGAAATATCAAAGAGCAATTAAGACCTCGGTTTTTAATTAAACCAAAAGGCGAGTAAGTTTCAAGATCTTGAGAAAGAGATGTACTTCACTAATGAAAAAGTTAAACAGCTCAATAATACCATTGAAGGTTTAAAGCAAGACTTAATTATTGAAGGTCATGAAAAGGGAGACTTGGACAGAATCGTAATTAAACTTCAATAAGAAAGAAATGATTTATTATCTAAACTTGACCTTCTCAATCGTAAATATGACGAATGCGTGAGAGAAATTAGTCATGACAGATCTGAAATGGAAGCTCATAACAGAAAGCATGCTAAACTAATTACAGCCAAGATAATGTTTTAATAACTTGACCTTGCTCATAGAAATACATTCCTTTATTCAATTTAAAAAATAAAGGAATATTGCGATTTTGACCAGAAAACCCATTAAAAGCTTGGAGTTTTTGCCAAGATTCTGGAAAAGACTGGCCATTATAGAATGAGGATTGGCCTAAGATAATGGTTTAGTTTAGCTATAATGCCAATTAAAATGAAAAAGTAATCTGAACTCCTTGCTGAATAAGCTAACAATGTGCATCTTAAATTGAAAATGTTTGTTGCATGGAAATCAGCTTACGATAGAAGAATCAGAGATTATGAACTCAAGAATTAAGCAGTCTAAAGAATATGGAACATTTAATGTAAAGATCTAAACCAAGAATTAAAAAGATCCTTTATCATTTGGAAAGAGAGACTTGATAAGTTCAACTTATAAAAGACAAAAGTTAAGAAGTTAATTTGGAAACTTTACTTCAATAAGTTATCAGGTGCCTTCAATAATTGGTAAAATCATGTGACAAACATTGATGCTCAAGTGAGATTAAACTTACTATCAAAGTAATTCTCACAAAAGCAATATCTCACAATCCTTTTTCACAACTTCAAGTATTAAGTTACAGAAAACAAAAGAAAAAGAATCAACATACTTTTCCACTGTCTTAAGGCTTGGAAAGATCATCTCACCTATTAAAAATCTTAATGGGCCACAAGTGTTTAAGCCATGCATTTCAGAAGAAACTGTGACAGCACAATTTTAAAGTAGTGCTTTGACGCTTTTAGAATCCACAAAGAAACCGAAAAGTTTCTGAAAATTAATCACATCTTATAAGAAGAGGAGCTACCAATGATCGAAAGTATAACAGCTCAAAATGAAGATATTGAAGTGCAAAATAAATTTAAGGCTAAGCAAAGAGCATGTTAAAGTGTTAAGAAAATGATGTCTAAATAGTTATATGAGTATTTTGAATTATGGAAATAACACAGTGAAGAGTACAAAGAAACCTTAAGGACCACTATTAAAGATAAAATTATCAAGGTCTACATATCATTTAAATAGAACTTACTATGAAATTGACCCTGTCATTCTTATACGTTCATTAATTATTTAAATTTACATGGAAAAAATTAGAAAAGCATTCACTTATTGGAAAGCTTTGAACGATTAAAATAAGCTAACAGCTCAATCAATGCTAATTCAAGAGTACTAATTTGATAGTACCAATCTCCAAAATGATATTCTAGATTTGCAAAAGGATATATCAAATAGAAAAGAGCAATTAGATTGCTCATAAAGTAAACACACTTTAAAGTGTGTGACTTCTTATCAAAGGAGAATGAAGTAACTTGCTCTAGGAAGATGGAGAGACTAAATAGCTAGTATGAATATCAAAGAGAATGGAGTGAAATCACATTGATATTTATTCATAAAAAAATAATTTTTATGTTGGAGCTGACACCATTATCAGTAGGATGAGAAAGAGATTCTTAAGATAGGCTTTCGATCTTTACTTAAGCAAAATTAAAAGTAAAAAGCAAGATTAAATTAATGAGGAAAGATGTACTCAGTACAAAAAGACTAGAGATGAAAGACTTAAAAGATAAGTTCTCAATTCCTGGACAATTTTCATCGATAATCACATAAAAGCAAAGAGGTACTGGAATAGAATGTATCTCAGACTTGATCTTGGCATGAAGCAAATTGCTCTTAAGAAATGGTAAGAGTGGAGTCAAAAGCAAAACGAAATTCAACTTACAGACTGCCAAAATAAAGTTGTGTCAAACATTGAAGAACTAAATCATTAAATTGGGAACTTGCATTAAAATGACACTGATCAATAAATAGCCATATCTAACCTAAAAGATTAAATGACAACTTAAGCAAGAAGAATCATTTCAAATGCATTCGCTAGATTTTAAATTTGAGTTATTAGTTACTAAAGCCCTATATAATTAACTTATCAGTTTACTATGTGTCTGAAACTCGAGGCTTTGAAAAATGGAAAGAGTACGTGGATTTCGAAAAAAGAAAGGAAAAAATCTTCAAGAAGTACATCGACCACTGGCGCAAGCATCAATTCTACATGGTGAAAGCAGCCCTTTAGAATTGGATTTAAAACTGTAAAATTGACGAGAAAAAGGATCTCCTCAAGAAAGAAGAGCTCAGAGTGAAAGATGCTCAATTCTAACTTGACTCATAATAGAGGAATTACACTGGAGACAATCATCAGCTATTAGATGAGCTGGAAAAAACTAAAGAACAATAGAGAATTTACAATTAGAGATTGTAGAAGAGTGTAGCTATGATTGTAAATAGAGTGGATAAGAACGATTTTATGTGCTAAAAGAGGTACATTCTTACTCAGTGGAGATAATATGTTAAAAGAGAAGTCAAATTATTTAAAAGAAAAAAATGTTTAAGTTTTAAATATAATTTTAACAGGAAAATAAATATATAAATATTATTTCCCTATAAGTCAATTTCATCAATTGTGTCGAAAAAGTTATGACTAAATCTTTATGGAACAGTGCTCTTATGAAATTATTTTTATTACAATATAAATCAAAGAGATAATTTTTTATATAGAATAATTTAGATTAAAGTTAGTTAAGAAAATCTATTTTAGTAATATTTTTAGATGATTAATTGAACATTTCAATTATTTAGCCAGATTTTAATATTTTTAATACTATTTAGTTTCATTTCTCAGAAGCATGTAGATTTAATAAATTTGATGGCAATTACTGCCTTAAATTTAAATATCCTGCCAATTTAATATTTTTCTATTTAATCACAAATTATATTCAAAATTTTATCTTAATTTCATAACGAATATTATCAAGATAGATATTTTAAAAGATTTAATTGTCACCATTAAATAATTTAACTTAATATCATCTAATAATTAATATTTTTAAATATTTCTTAATATTTAGATTTTTATGAAAATCAGATAATTCAGCCGAGAAGCAGACAACCACAACAACATGTCAGAAAAGTTAAACAGATTCAGAATGAAATTCTGGAAGAGAACGTGCGGTAATGCCTTTTCAGTCTGGAGATCTGGTTAATTTAAAATGATTACCTCAACTCTAGAGGAGGTTGAAAGTGAAACAAATAAGACAATCCAAGACTACGAAAACAAAAAAGCTGTATTTAAGGAGACCAACTAAAATCGCTCAGAGAGAATAATTAAGAAGCATAACTTAAGAAATCTCTTCTAAGGCTGGAAGAATGTGACTCAGCTGCTTAAATTTCAGAATGCTAAAGACGATCAATATAACGCTTCAGCAATTGAATTTCAAAAGAAAATGGCTTTGTACAAATGGAACTGTAGAAAGAATTCTACAAAACTCGCTAGAATAAGAACTAAGAAATTAAAAGTCAAAGTGCTCCAAATTAGATTGAGATAGTATTTCAATGCAATCAAGAATCAATTCTACAATGCGAAAGAACTCTGTTAGAGACTATCAAACTTAGCTAAGATTCATGATCACTAATGCCTTAAATTAAGCTTTAATGGCATTCATTCATTCTCAAATGCTAAAAACTATGTACACTAAACAAGAAAGCAAAATGCATCGAATGATATTCAGTCCATCCTTACTAAATTAGTTATGAGAAGAAAGTAGCAATACTTGAATGATCTTAGAGTCAGAAGTTTGCTCAGCAAGAAAGAGCATATGATTAAGTCATTCACTATTCTTCAATGTGTTGGTAATAAACTTAGACACTTCTTTTTAAAGTGGAAAGAGACTTTATCCTATAATATTTTTTATCATTTTATATTCAAGCGTAATACATGTTTTGTTTTACTTCTTTATTAATATTCCACTGTAATTGGGTTAAATTTAAGAGATAAAATACTATATCTCTTATTTCAGAGAAAAAAAGATAACATTAACAATCATTTAATCAAAATTAATGAATATGATATAAATTTTTATTTTGATAAGATTAACTCTTAATGCTTTACAAAACTATGCCTAATCTTTTCTTAAAGTTCTAAAATATTATCTGTGAAAGATTATAAGGATATAAATAAATTTATTTGAAAAAAATAATATTCTAATATACAGAACTTTAATTCATTTTTGCTAATTTAAATTAAAATAATAATTTTTAAGCAATAAAATCTATATGAATTTAGAATTTATATTTATAAAAATTCATTTTAAGATATTATTAATCATTTCTGAAAAAATTAAATTAAACTTTCCCTAATATATTTGGATTTTAAACTGCAAATGAAAGAACTGTAGCCCTAGAGATGCATGAAGAAGGACCTATAAGAGAAGAAGTATTCGAAGCCAACATCCAATTAAAAAATATCAAAGAATTTATGTCCAAGGAGGGGTACGATCCCAAAGACATTTAAGAGGCTTTAAAGAAAGAGAAAGACAGGTAAAAAACCCTTTTATTAAAAGGTGTGAAGAGATTCTAACACTATAATGAAGAGCTATATACTCTACCCATGATGCTAGATAGATGGAAGCAGTTCGTACACTTAAGAAAGTATATTGTTGACAATTATTTATTGAATAAGTTATTCAGGTACTGGTTAAACTTTGCAGACAAAAGATCAGAGTATGTAAAATGCGATTTGCACCATGCCTTTGATAAGTGGAAGTCTTATCATGGAGATTAAAGATCAGCCTTAACCAACCTAAGCAAGAAGTATAGTAAAATCACTTTGTAAAATAATTTGATTACTATTTTTATAACTGGAAGACAGAACAGTCAAAAACAACAAGTAACTTGATAATATAGCTGAGCAGATTGACGAAAAAGAAAACACTCTAGACCACATGAATAATTAAAGAGAAGCTTTAGTAGAGAATTATGTTAAGGGTTAAAAGTTAGCACTTTCTCTTTGGCTTAACTACAGAAAGCGACAATTGCATCAAGGATTCTTAAAGTGGTGCAAAATTACTAAAACTATGAAGAATATGGAAACTTTGGATAATCTAAGGAAAAACATGGAGCTCATCGAAAGACTTAAAGATAAGATTGCTCACTTTGAAAATGAAAACGATACTCTCGCCAATGAAAATGAGGATCTAAGACAATTCTCATTAGATGGATATGAAATAGCTAAAAATGTACAGGTTCTAACAGCTGAAAGAGAAAAGCTCAGCGTTGACCTAGCTGATAAGTCTCAAGTAATTAGAAAACTATTGGATGAGAACGAAAAGCTGACAGGCAAACTTAGATATGCACAAGAAGAAGCATAAAACCTAATAAAATCTACTATGGCTGGCAGCTCTGGATTTAAAACGGACTTGTAAAGACAACCGCTCACCTTTATAACGCGGCTTTTACTGAATATATATTAAACTATATTTATATATACTGTGAATTTTAACTATTTGTAAATTAAGAATTAGTTCTATCTTACAACATTTTGCTAAAAATTATATATCTTTTTATTCATTAAAGTGAGATTGGCTTGTCAATGGTCTGCTCTAACCTTTAAGTATTTCAATCTAATTTGCTTGATTTTCACTGACGATACTCATTTAACTTTCCCTGCCTTTCACAGATGATCCATATATGTTTCTATTGTTGTAAAGTTGAGATTGGTTTTAGTCTGGCTGAGTCTTTTACAAACTTGCTAACCTTTCTCTCAAAACTTGTAAACTTTTATACTCTACTTCATCATTTTATGTCGCCAAAGCTGACCCTGAATTTGTTAAATGCATACTCGCATCCCTTTGGTCAATTGTCTCATTATTATGGAAATTTATTGTCTTTTAAGAATCTTTAAAAGGAAGTTAAAAAAAATATTTAAGTGTTGAATTATTTGGGGATATTACCTCTATTTATTTTATTAATTCCCAAATCTTTATAAAGCAGAATTCTTAAAGCTTAAACTTCTGACTTCAAGCTCTATA
The DNA here is from genome assembly GCA_000711775.1 of Oxytricha trifallax. Lineage (NCBI taxonomy): Eukaryota > Ciliophora > Spirotrichea > Sporadotrichida > Oxytrichidae > Oxytricha > Oxytricha trifallax. Next base: position 129,679 of record ARYC01000183.1, on the reverse strand, counting down.
TCATTTAGTCTTTATTAAAGTCGTCATTCTAAGTGATTTTGTGATTTTTAGCTGGAGTTTTTAAGGATTCAAAATTATCAATCGAGCGATATTGTGAAAAATCATTAACTTATATCTCTTAGTCTACTTAATTATGACAAATCTTTTGCTTGATTAATGAACAATTTTTTTCTAAATATTTTCTGTAACCCTCTGCTTTTTAAACATAATCAATTGTTTGTCCTGTTATTTCTTGATAGAGGCTTAGCTTATCAAACTTCTAATAGATTTTAAAATAAGTATAAGATTTTGTAGAAGTTTTTCATCTCTGTAACAATTTTTCGTGACTTTATTTCAAGGAAATCCAAATAATTATTGTATTTTTAATTTCTTTTACTTAGAAAATTCCTTATAAGCCTTTGTATTTTGACAATGGATTTTCTTAGATTTATGAAACCACCACACATATACATTCTTTGTATAATATAAATAATTTGAGAATTTGTTACTTAAATAATTATAGATAACCCCTAAAATGTCTCTATATTTCTACAGCAGCTCTAATATATAAATCAAACTCAAAAAGCATAGGTTAATTTAATCGATGGCTCTTTGGTGTGAAAAATAGTACTTTCTTAGTACTTTACAAATTCCTAAATTTCTCAATATCTTAATCAATAATTTAAGGACCTGAATTTTTACTTTGTTAAACAGATCTCTAATTTTATTTGATGAGTTTATTGTTTTTATATTTCTCTTATAAATTCTATTTTTAATATTATGCAGGGCTTTACTTCACAGATGAGCTAACTCTCTGTTTAATATTTGCAGGATTTTATGTCTTTTTTTATTTTATGATTTAGTCTTAATCGAATAATGATACACTTTGAGTGGCTCTTTTCATCATTCCTTGCACTGGTTACTTAATTTAAACAGAACTTAATTACTAGTTATATTTTAGAATTTAGGATGAGCTCTTTGCATTTTAAGAATTCAAATGTTTAATACTAGATATTCCTATATTTGAATAGAGTTGTTCTCTCACAGGGGTTGTAATGTTATGATCGCTAATAATACTATTGAAATGACTCTATATCTTACCACTCCATTTCTAATATTGCTTCTTGCTAAATTTAAGGTTTCTAAAAGGGGTTGTAAGCTATTACCCGACAGAATCTTGCTCTTACTCATAAAGTTGTTTGAATTTTTGTACAGAACTTTGTATATTTAATCTTTCTTGGGATTACTATTCGTTTTACTAATGAACTAAAGTGATGTGTTTCTAGAGAAAATCTTAATTTTCAAATACTTTCAAGCATTATTTGCATTTATCAGATACTTCTGATGAATTGATAAACTGAGATTTATTTTAGATTCTTTTATATTTGGTATGATTATCCACATTTTTCTCGTTTTTACTTTTAAGATTAGATACAATCTTTCTAGCAGAAAATGATCTTAAGTATTTTTGTATTTTTTAAGCAGCTATCTGAAATTTATAGCCTTAAGGTATTTTAAAACTTTATTAATGATTATCTGTTTCGCTCAACGATGACATTTAATTGTTCCTTAAATGATTAAGGTCTTATTGATTCAGATTTTAATTATAGTCATCGAATTAGTCGATATCTTGAAGAAACTATTCTTCAAAAAAGCGCTCTTATTCCTAAAAAAATGTAAATGGTCACATAAACGAGCATAAAACGAGAAGGGAAAATAAAAATAGGATATTACCATAAGCATTTGATTAATTTTGATGGCGTTATAGATTTGTCTTTATCTGTAGCCTCTGAAATACTTTTGGATAGTAGTTGCAACTTAATCATAATTTACTTATTATTTTTTGTGAAATTTCCTCTTCATTTAGTTCATTTTAATTGCTAATTTAATTATAATTACATTTATTAATTTAAATAGAACCCTTATTGAAAATGAAAAACGAAGTGACCTTTGATATAGAATAGAAGAAACCTTTCAATTTTATAAATTTTTATTAAACTGAATCTATTGATCTAAGATAATAATTTTGAAGACGCAGAGACTCTATGTACACGTATGCTCAACGATTACAATCAATTGGACTATGAATTACTTCTAAAAAGAGCTCGAGTCCGCTAATGTCAAATGAAATACGAGGATGCGGCTCTAGATGCCAATCTGGCTCTGCATGTCCTCCCTAATCGCATAGATGCTTATTAGGTACTTTCTGAGTTCCTGCTAGCTCTTAATAATCAAACTGAAGCTTTGAAACTACTTGAGATACTTCATCTACATTTCCCAGAAAATATTATGATCAAGGCATAGTATGAGCAAATCAAAGAAAAGGAAAGAAAGAAGTTGAATCCAAGAATCCAATAAAAGAATGAAACAAAGGCTTTTCGGTAAAATGAGATTAAGAAGCAAAATATGTAAAAAACATTATAAATTAAGGAATTTGTTGAAGCTAATTACGATGTGATTAATTCGAAGCAAAGCAAAACTATAAACGAGTTTTACAATCAAACTAATCAGGATGACCCAGTGTTAATGTCTGACGAATTAAATGAAAATTCGGATTAAGATTTATCAACTATGTCAGCGCATAGCAATGACAAAGCTATTGATGGTTAGCATATTTAACCTTCAAGAATTTATTCATGTATTTTTAATTTCAAGTGCCATGTAGCCACTAGATTTTAGTAAGCTTTCTCATGAAACGCTTTTTGCCAAGAAAAAAGAAGTTTACAAGATGAAGCCTGAAAAATTATCTGTAGTTTAATGCCAACTATGCTAGTTTATCTTCGACTACTCGTCTTCCTGTTCTCACTACTATCAATTAACTTAAAGTGATCTTGATGATTTAAAAGATATGATGCCAGGCATAGCCGGACATAAAGATATGGACTCAAAGAAACAAGCATTACAGAAGGTAACAAAATCTTTGGACGTGTTGAGTACATTCAAGATTACATCTTTAACTTTATTACAAGGATAGTTCTCTGAAATTATTGCGCTATATTTGAAAGTAAGATCTTACAGTTATTTTACATTTAATAGAGAGATTTGAGCATTTTACTTGGAGAAAATTCATAATATGCAAGGAGTGTTGCCCTTGTGAGAAAGATTCTAAGGGTAATCCTTAAATTAATTTGGCTTAGCATGCTCTGATTATTGTGAATAGAACTTTAACTTTCTAGCAGTAGGCTCTTATGCTAAATTAAAAAGAGGATCTTATAAACGTGGGAGGCTTAGAAGAGGAAAAAGCTAACTTTAAAGTAGAGGATAGAATTTAATAAGCAATTCTGGAAGAACTGAAAATAGAACTTGATCAAAGTTAACAAAAGGGGTATCAAAATTTGAACTTTTTATCTTTGCAACTATTGGCTAGAGCTGTAGTTAACATATTAATTTTGAATCCAGAGTAGCAGACTATGTTTAAGACTATCAAGAAATATAACTTTATACCAAGAATCATGAAAATTTTAAACTCTATAGACAATGAAATGCTAACAAATTTGGAATCTAAAGCCCCTTAAGTTTGTCTCTTTATTGTACATGCTTTAAGATTTTTGATAGTATGTCATTCTATCGATCAGTAATCTGTTCTTACTCAAGAAGAACCTGCAATGAAATATATTCTTAGAAAGCTTGAAAACTATGATCTAGCCTTCCCTCAAAACACAAAACTCTTTAATGCTCTTAAAGGTGATTATGTTTGGTTAAGTCATACTGGATCCAACTGTAGTCTAAAGAACTTTTATAAAGATCCACAAGTCCCTTTTAGTTAGATAGTTAAGTTTCCATGTTAGTTTTGAGAATAAAAATTAATAAACTAAAATATATTTTACGCAGAAAATTCAGGTTCAACTTTACTAACTCTATTAAATTATGATTTAGCAATCTTTCTAATTACAATCTTAGGAAAAATTATATTTGTAAATATATTAAAATACTTTCATTCCCTTTGAAAGTATGTGGCTCTTGCAAAATGACATCAAAAGATCTTAAAGCTTGCTCAAGATGTTTGAAAGTTTTCTACTGCAATAGAGATTGCTAAAAAGCTGATTATGTAAAGCACAAACATGATTGTTAGCCAATCCAGAATTAATGAAATATTTGCTTTGTATAATTGATTGAGTTAATAGATATCTGTTTAATAAAATTTAAATTCAAATTAATTTAATTATGGAAGAATTCAAAAATAATCAGCAATTTTAGTCCTATCAATCAGGCTATGATTTAAATTACCAAAATCATCAAAGATACCAGTATGCTTTCCTTTTTACTTTTGTATTCTGAATATTTATATAGATAGCAAAATATTACAAAGAGATATCAGAATGACGCTATAAAAAAGAGTTAACTTGATCTCCAAAGATCGTCAATGGAGAGGAATCTTCGAATGACTGATAATTTCTACAATTCTTAGGCAGAGATGTCAACTCAACTCGATAGTATTTTATGTCATTTTATTAGTAGTATTTTCCAACAGTTATCATGCGTGGGATAACAGCAATAGTACTAAACTTAAAATCCAATATACTCAAACCAAGGCTCCTTAATCTTGGATGATAGATATATTCTCTCCAGTAATCATTAAGGCAAAGATCATATCATGAGGACATCAAAGTAAAAACCAAGAGAGGCAAATATTGCTAAGTAAAGCAGTAATTCATAAAAGAGAATTCCTTCCAAAGAAATATGCCAGAATAATGGTAATAAAATGCAGTTCTCCACCTACTTTGATAAAGAAAACAAAAACAGGAACTGTAACAAAAACTTGATGACAAAGAACTCTTCCACCTCGAATTTGAATCATAAAATATAGAAAAGAAAGCAGACTTCTAAAAATCAAAGAATTCAGTCTACAAACTATGTCGATTGCTTGAATTTGCCACTAAGTATCGATAATATTCTCTCGCCCATAGGATCTAAAGGCAAGCAAGTCATGACAACTATGAACAGAAATAATTCAAATGCTGGATTAGTTAACTAGAAAACATTTAATATGATTGGTAATAGACCTATAAGCCCACTATCAAATTTTATTTATACTTTTAAATGGATAAAACTATAATACTAATGAATAATCATATGTTACTTAAGATCCGAGAAAATATCAATGTTTTTCACCTAGTTCTCAGAATTAGATAATAAACCTTAGGATTAATGAAAAGCATTAACTACCACCAAGTCATTAAAAAATGCATGATGTTCCTGCTTCCACCTAAAATTAATACTCATAATAATTTAACTTAATTAATAGGGAAAATTTTAGGGAATACTGTTCCAAACACTTTAAAGTAAAAATAATAATTTATCGAAATTTGGATAAAAATATTTTACATAAAATTTGTATGTTATAACAAAATTTTAATTTATAGTTTCTTAAAATCTAATAAATAATTTAATTTAGCATATTTAAATTGAAGTTATATCTATCATTATTCTATTAAGAATAACGTGAAACTCTTGGTAGGTTAACCCAAATTCTAAAAAAAATCTAAAATAACCTGAAACAAGAAACAATAATGCCTTAGCTCACGCCTAAATGACCACCTTAAGTTGCGATATAATGAGTTCCTAAGGACCCGTGTCCTGTTCTCAATGCTAGAAACTGGAAAATAAAATTTTCAGGATAAATTTGCAGTTTGAATCATTCTTTAATCAGCAGCTTCAATCACCAAAATCTTCAACAAAACTCGACCCTTTTGAATTGTTAGAGAAGATTTCTAATCACCTCATTGATTTCAAAACGCACAAACAGCAATAGGAACAAGAAAAGTAAAAGTTGTAGTCAGATGTAGAGAAGCTAATCAAAAACTAGGAATCATTTGAAGTCAAAGTTAAAGAGATGGATGATGTGTACAGCATGCTGATTAAAGAGAAGTAAAAGCTTAATGAGTAGAAAGCCAAAATGGATTAGATATTTGGTAATCAGAAAATTAATTTAGATTCATATAAGGAAGAGCTTAAGAATATCAAAGAACAAGCAAGTGAGTTTAAAAAGCAGATTTAGAAGAGCTGTGGAGAAAGAGGTCAAAGATACCATATATAGGAAGTATAGAGACAAGGATTATATCTATGATTACCCCCTACAAGCAGAGAATAAAGATAAGGGAAATAACTTGAAGTAGATTAATCAGACAAGAGTTAGAGATAGCTCATAGAACAAGCAAGTAGACACTCATTTTAATAGAATTTACATTTTCTTATAAGTTTTAATACTCATCTTACAGCTAGTCAAGTGAAATAAAGAGAAAACGAACTTGACAAGAAGGAAAGTAAGCTGTATGAATGGGAAGCTTAACTATTCGAAAAGAAAATGAAACTAGATAATTTAGATGAGCAACTAAAAGGTAAAGTAGAGAAGCTGAACATTTAAAAATCAGAGATTCAATAGAACTTGAAGAAGCTGTAGATTCTAACAAAAGACTACGAGACCATACTTTAAAAAGAGTATGAAATGACTAAATTAGCTGAAGAAATCAGAAGTAGCAAGCAGTAGATAGAATAGCAGAAATCTGAGCTTGATATTACTATCAGAAAGATCACAACTCAAAGAGAACATAAATCTTGAAAATTTATTAAATTTTAACATCTCCAGAGAGAATAGTTAGATGCAAACAAAGTGGACAGACATATAGCTAGAATAAAAGACTAAACTCAAATGATTATCGAAGACAGCATGTCTTACCTTCAGAGAGAACGAGATAAATGTTTGTAAAGAATGAAGGAAGCAGATGAGCTTACAACCTACTTAAAGTAAGAGAAAAAAAGGTGGGCTTAAGGTGTCAATGATCAGCAAACAAAACTCTAAACTTTAGTTGATGAGAAGAGAGAGCAGGTTTTAGTCATGGAAGTTAGCATGAGGCAGTAGATCAAGGAAATAAGAGAGAGGCAGGAGTTACTAGCGAGAAGAGAGAATGAATTCGAAGAAATAATGAGGCTTAAAAATGAAGAGATAGAGCATGAACGAGGACTGATTGAGAAGGAGAAGGAAGATGTCAAGTGCTTGATGTTGGAATTTGAAGAAAAGTAAGGACCTAACAATCGATCAGCTAGTAAAAACAAGAAGAAGTACAAGAAAACCAACATGCCCAGGTAGATGCCGTAGAACAATAATTAGTAGTACAATTAGGCTTTGGATAAGAAAGATTCCTTCGACTATATGCTGAATTCAATTATATGAATCAAGTAAGAACATAAAAAATAAGGGCAATAATTGCTCAAAGAATATTATTAAATTAATTACTATCATTAAAATATTTTGAAATTAAAAAACAAACAATTAAATTTGAATTATATTAAATATAAATTCCCAAGATAAATTTGCAGTGTAAAGATTTTGATAAAGCTTTAAATAAAATATAAATTTTGAAATATTTTGCCATTTTTAATATTTTTTACTAATTTCACGTTATAAGAAAATTCGAGATTTCTTTGCTTAATTAAATATGAGCTGCAAAAATTTTCCTATTAAACTTCTAAATCAATTCGAACATATGTAATTCTTTAATTTTCATAACTTCCCTTCCTAAATATTTATAAGTAATACTCATAGATCTAATATATTCATGGTCTAGGTATATGTTCAATAGCACCTTCTTAGGTTTCTTAATGCTTTTTTTATCTCATTTTAGTTTCTCTTTAATCTCGTTTATTAATGGCTAAACCTTTCTCAAGATCCTTGCTATTTGGCATCGATTATGTGGATCTTATCATGTCGCAAACTCTCAATACTTGCATTTTTGCACTTGCCACTCCAGTTCATTCTCATGCTCTAATTTATCCTGATTTTAGTGTCCTGCAGCTGCTTCTTGATTTACCTTAGTCTCTTGATTTTATCAGCGATTGCATTCATTTTAGTCAACTTCTCTACTACTTCGTCAGTTTTATCTTCTATGCGGACTGAGCTAATAATCACATTAACTTACTGACGATTCTTTTCTGGATTGATTTAATGTTGCTACTGTTTAGTTATTGAGCTGGTCGCGCTTTAAGTCGCTCTGATACCCATATTGTTGTTGATGTTGAAATTTGAATCGTTGAAGTTGAATAAACCAACACTAGGTTTTTCTAAAGAACTATTAACTCCTAACAATTGCTTGTTCTATTGGTTGCTTGTAACAAAGATAGCCTTTGAATTTGAACCTTAGTTGAAAGAGTTCAAAGAATTCAAATGGTGATTTAAGTAAGGGGTTTTGGGGCTAACAAATATTTTTATGCAGGGGACTCATTAGTTAAAACCCCGTAAGTCAATTAAGAATGAAGATTGGGGATTAAGAATTAAGAAATTAAAATATAATTATTATTGGCGTAAATTATTAAAGTTATGGCTAATTATTAAAACTATTGGCTCGAATAATTGTCTCTTTAAATTAAACCAATCAGGGTGCGTAAATTTGTTTTTAGCCTAATTATAATTAATTTTAGCCAATAATAATATATTTTTAATTTCATTATTCATAATCCCCAATCTTCATTCTTAATTGACTAACGGGGTTTTAAAATTAATCTAAAATCTTACCAACTAAAGAAGTATGGTGATTTTGATTGTGATAAGAGTGATTTTACATGTCTGTACTAGGGAGAATCACATCAATTTCAGTATAGGCATGATTTGAGAATATTCTGGGAGGATTTTCTGGATTATTTCTAATTATTTCGCGACATTTATCTAAATGCCTCAATTTTTGCTTCTATAGATGACGACGGAACTTTTTCAAGGAATCCACGTTGATTTTTCTCATTTATGTTTAAATTATAAATTATTATTTATATATTTATTATTATATTAAAATTTAGATAGAAAATTTATGCTGAATAACTAAATATATCAAATTAATTTAATTAAGTTTTCATTATTTATATTTCAAATCAAGGTTGAGTAATTTAAGCATTCTTAGCATCTGTTATAATTTGCTTTATCTTCTCTTATTCATCATATAACTCTCCCATATATTGAACCACTAACATATTTGGAGCATTTTATGTAATCAAAGTGATATCATTAAGTAAAGTATAATGTGGAATCAAGTATCTAGGTCTGATTTACCCGCCATATTATTTCTTTAACTCATCTGACTCTGTTTTGAAACTTAACATAGCTTCTATCATGTTTTGTGGAAGAGCTCCTACTCCAAAGTATGCTCCTAGTAATCATAAGATTTAAAATATTTAAGAAAATGTAAAAAAAAGAATCCACCAACAATTGCAGCGTTAGTATCGGTATCTCCTCCAGCCAAAAGCATTTGTTTTATGCATTTTTCATAAGTTAAAGTCGGGTCGTTTGCTACTTATAACAAATAGTGGAAACTATAGGTAAAGGCAATTTTAGAATGTCCTATATTCTTAGTAGCAGGCGGAAGCTACCCTGTTTCTATAGCTTCAAACCAACTTGCAATGTCTCCTGCCATAGATTTAGCTTAAAAATAAAAAGGTTATATATTCTAAGCTACAAGATAGGCTCCTGCTGCATCTCCTGGATTGTTGATAAGATGCTTAATTGCCAAACAATATAGCTAACATGCTCTCACTGCATTTGGATGACAATGTGTCAGTTAAGTTTATAGTTTAACTGCTTCAAATAATTCTTCATCTGAAAGGTTTTGACACCACACAGCTAATGGAGTGATTCTCATCAAACATCCATTAGTCTGAGATGACACATTAACTTTCATTACATTCCCATATACATTAAAGGGGCTTGGTTTCTTTGCATTTATTACAACCAATGCTTTAAAGGTTGTATTTCCAATATCTATAACAAGGAAAATTTAATTACTATTGAATTATAAAAACTGATAAATTCTTACCAAAAGCAGCATCTCTCCATAGCCCAAAATATTTTGTGATATTGCTAAAAAAGATTAATTTAGAATTAATTTAAGTATATGTACAAAAATGGTGCAAAATAAATTTATATTCAAATGAAGTCCATTAAAGAGTGATAATTATTTATGAGGGAAATTGACTACAAGAATTTGCATATAATTTATCAGAATAGTAAGTAAGTTGACTTTTATTTAAAATAAATTACCATATCAAATAATAAAAATCTTGAGATTATACAATATTCGTACTAAAAATAATTAAATTATTTTCACATTAATTGATTCCATTTTTAAAAAATACTTTAATAAATTTCTTATTTATATCTTCCTAACAGTTTTAAATATTGTGATATTATCCAAGTCTAGTACTAATTAACCTGATTAAGGTTCATTCCTTCTTCCTTCTAGAAGACCTTGGAATATGCACATAGCCATTTCAGAGTCGTCAGTAATTTATCCATTCCCTAAACGCATGGCTCCTCCCCCTGGCATTAACATAGCATTATCAACTTGCTCCTGAGTGATATCCTTCATAAATTCTAAGACACCTCCAGCAGCATCACCAATGAATGCTCCAATCACACATCCCTAAAATTAGTTAGATAAAGTAACAAGAGAATATACAAGGATTAGACTTACCATAGATTTATCAAGTTTCACATCTTTGACATCTGATATGTACTTCATTTAACTTTAGACTTCCTAGCTAAAGGTTTTAACTGGTGCTCTTTAATCCATTTTAGTTTATGCTATATTTCCCATATTACAAAATTTAATTAGATTTAATCCAATATAAGCACATACCTTTTTTAAATTGAACTTCATCATTTTTTCTGATATACACATAAACCCCATAAATTTTACCTATTTTCTCACAATAATTCCAAATTTATCAAGTATTTAATATAAATATATAACAACTAAGCTGTTAATAAGATCAAGGTTTCTTAAGAAAACTTTCAATTTTATTGATTCTCCTGAGAATTTCCTTTTCTTTCATTAACAATTTATCATCTTTTTCGTTTATAATTTACTTAGGACCAGATCCTTTCATATTCTGGTTTTCTTTTCCTTAACTATTACGAAATATGAATGAAATTTGAAATTGCTTAAAATAGTATTTCATTAAAATTGATTAAGCAATAGAGTATCCTTTGCCCTAACTAATAATCTAATTCATTTGTTGATATTGAGACATATTCCCAATAGATTGATTCTTTTCATGTCTCTCTCTTCTTTTACTTTGAGTATTTTCATTATTAGCAACTACTTTTGAATTGTTAAATCCAGTGTTACTATTGAAACTAGGTTGAAGCATTGTTAAGTTGTGAGTTTAATTTAAGGCCCTGTTATTGTGGTTTTTATTGCTACCTGGCTCTTGATTAAAAAGTAATGAACTGTCTAAATTTTATTTCATTATCATACTATTTTCTTTGGTATGTGCACGCTTTGCTTTCTTTAAGGATTCACCTTGTCTTTTAGCTAGTTTCTTTTAGTCCTGAGATTCTATCGATTTGTAATCTGGCTAAACTATATTATTGTAGGAATACATTTGATTTTGGAAATAAATTAATAATTAAATAAATTATTGGCAGTTAACTTTCTGGAAACCTAGATAATATGATACTTGTTCGATAGAAAATATAGAATCAGCTAAACGCTTCTATTGCTGTACTGTTTTATCTCAATGAAGAAGCAAGATAAGTCGATTTTTATTTTGGGTCATTTTTTTAATTGATTTTAATGTAAAAATAAAAATCGACTTATCTTGCTTCTTCATTGAGATAAAACAGTACAGCAATAGAAGCGTTTAGCTGATTCTATATTTTCTATCGAACAAGTATCATATTATCTAGGTTTCCAGAAAGTTAACTGCCAATAATTTATTTAATTATTAATTTATTTCCAAAATCAAATGTATTCCTACAATAATGGAGTATTTTTTTTTCAAATGGTTATAATGATTAATATTAGTAGTGTTTCTGTGTTGGATGGTGAATTGGTATGCTATTTGTGATCTCCCCGAGTGGTTGCTCTATTCTATTGCTTTTAGTAACATTTTCGCTAACAAACGAAGTCAAACTTTAGGTTTTGGAGTGAATTGCAGTCACATTAGTAGCGTTGTCACTTCTTGACTATGATTAAAGTTTAGCTTACAAATAATGCTTGTCTCTCTCAAATTCCTAAAGCTTCAAGTTAAGTTTATCCTTTTCTATAGCCATGCTTTCTTATATCTAAGATTTCATTTTATCTTTCATAATAATCTCTCTATGTTAAAACTCGTCTCTCATTTGCCTTAATTGAGTCTCATAAAACGACTTTAAATCGTTGATGTTTTAATTTGACTCTTCTCTTACCTTTTCAAGCTCCGTGTTGAAAGAAATAGTATGTTTTTGGGATTAGTGATGATTTTGGTTTTAAGAGTTTCTTGGGTCGTATTAATGATTCTATAATATTGGGTTTTTCGCTTAGAAATTAGGATCTTATTAGCTTAGAGTCTAGAAATCATAATACACTTTATGATCTTGTTCTTATTTTTTAAGTGGATAATGGTTATACTCAGGAGTTAAAGCTTCTTGATGGTAATACATTTGATGAGCTTTTGGATTTTCCTTTTAATTAATCTATTTTATATCCTTTTCAAATTAAACTTATTTTTCAAGTTCCATAAACCTGTTTAAGGATGCTTAAGTTTCAGACCTTTAGTAATCAGAATAGATAACTTAATTCCCTTAGAAGTCTTGACTTTGAGCTCTTTAGTACTTTTAAGGCATTTAATTGTAGTTTAAGATTATTTAAAATAGATCTATCATATATATTACGAACCCTACTTTAGAAAATAAAAAAAGGATTTATGATCTGAGGTTGATATACAGGGTTATAAACTTGATGAATATCACTATTAACATGAGTGAGCTATTTAGACTAAGCATTGCTATTACTTGATGTTGTCTCTGTAACTTGTTAATTTTGGCCTATTACAGACTTGCTTTCTTATTCAATTAATTACTTTTTGCTGTGTCTTGACTTGCTCTTTTTATAGTAGTGCTTGATTTACTTTATATCTTTAGCTAACTTATGATACCTTGAATCTTCCTCTTATTTTTACTGAGCTATTTACTGCTTTAAAACTTATAGGTCACTAGTGATTCTCTCAACGCTTTTAGAGATCTATAGGGATAAGTCGTTATCTGATCTGTCTAGTCGATCTTATAGTTTGCTCATAATTTAGCTTTGATCTCTCTGAGCTGATTTAATGGCTGATAAGTCATTAGATAAATCTAAGTTGTTCGTCTAATTGAGTTCATTTTCTGGGTACTTAGGGGATTTAAGAAGTGACTGATTCATTATTTAAGGGGGCTTTGTGGAAGTAGTTTAGGAGATATATTTGTTGTTTATGGGTTGAGTAATATCACTTTAGGTACAATTCGTTCTGTTTGTGTGATTCGACATTAGCTCAGTAAGGTTTTAATGGTGCTCTGGTAAGGTTTCTTATAATTTACTATAGTATGAGCGATTATCTACTTCTTTTGTATTGGGTTGGTGATTTGGTGTTTAGTATATTGGGAATCTTAATGGAGCATTCATTTTTTCTTGATTATAAGCTACCTTATCTTCTTAGATTTTCATAACTTCTTAAGTCCTATTCATATCTTCTTATGTGTAACATGTGTCTCTTTAATCTATGTTACTCTCGATTTAAGTTTAAGACATTTATAAACCTCAATATATCACTTAATAAAGTTTGATGAAATATTTTATTGCATTATTGAAATATAATTAGCATTTTAAAATCAAATTTCCAGCATTATTGTTAATTTTATATCTTAAAGGGTTTTTATTGGAGATAGTATAATATAATATATGAACAAATTTATATTCAGTTTTATACTTGCTGGTGCTTCAAGAATAATTTATTGAGAGCCTCTTTTCTATCATTACTGTACATATTGATTTGCACGGACTCTCTACGTTGGTGTCTCTATGCCAAATCAGAACCCTGAATCATTTATGTTTAATAGCTTCTTTATGAAGTATTATTGATTGCATTATAGCTAGATGACTAATGTGGTTTAATATCGACATATGACTTATTTCGATAATGCTTGGTTTCATATTGGCATCCAGAGATTTCATTGTATTTTTACAACGTACCTTGATCTAAGTACTTCTCTCTAAGTTTTTTTAATTCCATATCCTCCTAACTCATTGAATCTTAACGAGACTCATCTTAATTCTACTGGTGCTATCTAGTTATTAAGCTGTGAAATTCTTCTCTTTCGTTTAACCTTAAAGATGGAACCTTTTGCTTTACTTGCTTATCTTGATAGTCTTCTTCAAAATTAGCTCTTTAGAGTATTCTAGTTCTATGGAAACTTTCCTTTGAGGATATTCCATGATTAACAGCACTTGGCTAAGTCATGGTCTCCTTGAGATCATTTAAAGCCTTTAATTTTTCTTGAATTTTCTAATCTTAATGAACGATCAAAGCTTTCATGTTGCCCAGCAAATTTGTGCTGCCCCCTGAAGAGGAATTACTTTTATAAGTCATTTCATAAGGATTCATTTTTTTCTGTTAAATTTCAAAATTCTTAATTTTAATAGAAAAATAAGCACAATAAAAGGTAAGTGATTGAAATTTGTTCTTAAGTGAGAATATAAATTATTCAGTCATGAGTTCATAAATTGTTCTGAAGGAAATCATTAAGTCTAGGTACCCAATCCTTTCTTAAAACTCCAGATTTTGGATCATATAATAATCCTTCACAGTTTTCTTCAAAAATGTCTTTTATGTAATCTGGGATGTCATAATTAATTTGTTTTTGTATTAAGATTTCAAAATATATTTAATCAATGATTTAATTCATCAATTTCTGCATCCTCACCAAACTCTGATAATACAATTTTCTTTAAATTAAGAACCACTTTGCGAGGTTGCACTGATCTAATAGTAACTTTAACGAACTCCTTATACTCATCAGTGTACAAGAAGTACATAAAGAACATTCCTGAAGCCTTAAATACACCTTGCTTCACAAGTTTCAGATGCTTGGCAGGATCTGCAGATTTGTTCTTAAAATTTTCGATTTATTAAACCTCTAGCCTCTTCTAAGCCAGATATCTTCTACAAGATGCTTGAATCCTAATTAACGCAAGAATTTTGTAGTCTACTTTCTTCAAACTTTTCTTTTTCGGTAAAATAGGCTTTGGTTGTTACTGAACCTTTAAATCAATCACTGGTTTGGTAGGTTCTGGTTTTTTAGAAGAGTAACCTTGTGAAGGTGAAGACTCAAATCTTGACTCTGCTTCTGGAATTGCATTATCTTCTATTGAACTGCTGCTAGAACTTGAACTCGAGCTTGAGCTTGAATTCTTTCCTTTTTTCTTCTTCTTCTTTTTTTTATCAGGACTTTCAAATGATAAGATTTTGATAAAAATAAAAGTTCTCTAATTAAAATGCATCGCCTTATTAGCTGTCATTAATTTTCATCGTCTGAATTTAAATCTGCATATTTCTAAACTTCTTAAAGTCTAATGAAAAGTCTGAATCGATTATATCAAGACAATTCAACATCATAATAAATTCATCCCTATTTGTCTCAAACATAATAAGGTTTTGAACTTCAGCAGTTGAAGAGGTTTTACGGGTAAATATTTTCTTTGCTGTGTTGAGTGATATCTCCAAATCATAGATGTCATTTATGCTTATAACTTCTCTCAAAGTTACTAGATAGTAAGGCTCATTTATATCTTCAGTGCTTCTATCCCTTCTGTACAGCAAGAAGATATAATAAAGTTTGTTATCGCTTAGTCGTCTAGCCATTTTGTAGACCATCACATAATTATTCTCATTATCTACAATTGCTTTCAAATTCTTTCTCGTCAAGTGCCCACGAATCATAGCTTAAACCTTAATGATTTTATTATTAAAGGGAATTGGTAGTTTTGGTTTCTCATTTGGAATTTGAATGATTTTCTTTTATACCTCAGGTATTGGTTTTTGAATTTCATTTCTTGGAGAAGTTAGTTTTCTAAAAACGTTAGTGTTCATATTGACATTCAAACTCAAATCTCCTTGATTCAATGTAATTTTGCTGATCTTATCCCCACTCCATTGAATCTTTAAATTTTAATCCAAATACTTCCTCATAAAAGGTTCAGCTACAGGCAATTAGCTAAGCAATTCCTCTAACTTATTTCTCTTTTGCTTCTTATCTAAGTTTTAAACTTCCACCTTGAAGCTCATTTAAGCAGAGCCTTTTTGATTAATTTTTCTAAGAGTAACTTGAGCTTTGTTTGACCCATCAATCACTAAATACTCGCAAATCTTTGTCTTTCCCTGTTCTCTCTCTTATTTTCTCTTTCTCTAATTTAACTCCAACTTGGCTAACTTCTAGCGATATTTATTCTAAATTTTAATTGCTGCTTCGTCCTTAGTCATCTTTTTCTTATTATGATTTAAAGATTTGACACTCTAAAAAGAAGACAAAGTGCCTTTATAATCATCTTTTAACTTTTCTTCCTCTTCATTTTTTATCTTTCCTATATCGATTGAGCTGTTTGAGGAAGATTTTGAAGATAATTTCTTTTCATGTTTCACTGGAGATGGGGAAGGGTATTTAACAGATTCGTCAAACTTATACTAAAATTTAAAATGTGAATATTCTTGAAATACATTGATTTGGAAATTATTTATTCATAGAAAAGAAGAAACTCTAAATCATTGTGGTTCCTTATTCATAAGAAAATTTAGATTTTTATTGTTTTTTTAAAACATAAATACTATATTGACTATAAATTTTCCTTATATTTTTTCGTTTAATTTTTTAAAAATTAATTGAGAGTTTTCTTTTCAATAATCTTTCAAAGATAAATCTAGCATCAATCCAAATTGATTTTAGTTCAACATATAATGAAATAATAATATATAATTACTTATCTTTAGATAGAGGGTAATAATTACTCAAATATTGAAGAAAGTTAAATAAATAATAATAATTTATTTTAAAAAGTATTAAAGCCAAGTTGTAATCTTAATATATAACCTTGCATTTTAAATGAGACTATAAACATTAATAAAGATTTAATAGTTTAAATCAAGAAAGTTAAGATTCTTATTTGTTTGTAAATTAAACGAAGTTGAAATATACAAACTAAGCATGTAAATTTTAAATACATTTATATTCATTTATGAAGGTAACTCTTCTTATTAAATTCTCAAATTTACAATAATAATTTTTTAAAAAATACGCAAATGTCAACTTTAACTTTAAAAAAGAATTTTTTTACTTAAAATTCTTTTTAAATAATAAAGATATAAATTAAATCTATACAAAATAATTTCATTTTAAACAAAAGCTATTGATTACATTTACAAAAAGAATTTGCATAAATACAAATAAAAAATGAAATAATTATTTAAAAAACAATCGTCTCTAATAATAGTTTTAAATCTTGTCTTCATAGTTTTCTTCAATAATCTCTTCTTCAAAATCGTCTTCAATTTATGGCTAATTTTGAACTGCAGGTTTTGGTGTAGATTGTATTATATCTTATTTCTCTTTATTAGAGTCGTCTGAAGAGGACGATGAACTTCTGCTGGATTTTCTTTTTGCATTTGACTTAGTTAAATCTTCATCTGTAAGCCCAAATATGAACATAATAAAAATTATTTAATCAAGCTCAAAATCTTAATCAGGGTATCCAGTGTACTTTTTCTTCTCAAACAAATAAAAATCGAAAATGAATTTAACTTAAATCCTTAACTTGCTTTGAAATCTCTTCACCAACTTCATTTTGTGAGAAATCGATGTTTATTTTTAGTTTTTCAAATGAAAACTCCTTTTAAAGTATGAATTTATGTCCAAATAAGTCATACAACTAAACCAGTATGTGCTTGGGTACTTTCAGCTTTCTATCCTATTTTTCATCGAACTTCTTCTCAGAGATGTATGAAATAGATAGAAGACATTTTTTAGATCTCATGTTTGTCAGATTGTAAAGGTATACTTGCTTAATAATATAAGTCTTCTCAATCATTTAGGCTTTTAAAAGTGTGAATTGCTGCATTTATTTTATTTTACGGAAGAATTTTTAGATTAAAATTGCAGCTTTACCTAATTTTTTCATGTTTTAGAATTTTACTTCCTTCATTTGATAAATCATAGGAGGGTCACTCTTAAATTCGAATTTCGCCTTTTCGTTAATTGGTGTAGATTAAAAATGAATTTAATAGATGCTGGAATAAATTCATGAGACTATTTACCTAATCCACTATTATCATTATAAGAGAATTAATTGCCCTTCGCTGTTTCTTTAAGCTCATTCTCAAAATCATCACCAAATCTTGAATCTCTCTCATTCATATCGGTGTGAGTAGAATTGAAGTGATCATACTTTGTGGGGTTTTTTACTTCAGTAAACTCATTTCTGCCTGGTACAAATTACTGAATGTGAGTGTCTTTTTAAATACTTCTCTTTATTCCTTTATCAGCAGAGGGTGCCTCAAACTTATTACTAGATTCTCCAGATCTAAATTAATCCCATTAATCAATCACTGGTTTATCTGGACTATTTCTAGAAGAAGAAACACTTCCATTCAGAAAATTGTTAATTTAGGGATTTGCCATAGATGCTCGAGGTGGAGGTAAAAAGACACCACTTTAATAACCATAGCTATTACCAAAATATCCTCCATATTATGGGGGTGGAGGTGGCATCATGTATCCAGGCATCATTGGAAAATAATAAGGAATGTTCATAGGATAAGGTTGTGGAGGCATCATAAACTATTGATTTTAATACTGTTAAGTATTCATGTTTTCTTAAGATGCAGTGTGCATTCCTTATGTCATGAATTGCTATTAACTTCCGCTCATCTGTAGTTATGCTTAGTTTTAATTTTGACTCATTGTATTGTTACCTAAGACATAATTTTAAGATTAAACTTATTGCTACATAATTATAGTCATAAGTCTTTATTGTTCCATTTGCAGCTGCTTAATTTCAGAAATTTGATCAGAGCATGAACTGCACTCAAATTGATGGGACTTGCTTTTAGAATGATCATTTTAGTTTTGATACTAGTATAGCTTTTATTCAATCTTCCTTTTTTAAGAAGAAAGCTGTCTGCTCGGGTCTTAATGAATTTTGAAGTTAGAGTTTGAAGTGCTTCTATTTGATAAGGGTGGTGTCTTTAGATTCATAACTGCTTATGGTAAATACTTTTTATTTGGCAAGTGCATTCAATTTAAAGACATGAATTATAAATATTTGAGCTCTAATATTCTAGATTCTCTTGATGCTTCTATTTTTCATCTACTACATACTAGGACCTTTAGGAAGGCCAGAATAAATGAAGTTATCAATCTAAGATCTATTTGTTACTTTTGACATTGCTTTTTAACTTTGGTATATGTTTTAATTTTATGCTTATTTAGCACTTGCTGGTCTGATTTTTCTACCTCCATTTTACTGACTTATTGGCTTCATATTTATTAAAACTAAACTTTAAAATGCTTCATTCTTTCCATTTCCTACATAAACAAGCTGCTCTTGTCGGATTAAGGATGATAAGATTCTTTTGACATTCTTCTCTCAAGGTTGAAAGTATTAACATTTCTTACACCTTTCTACTTTACATTGATGCTCTGAATATCGAAATTCTCTGATAATTTGCTGTCGTCTTAATTTATTGGTAAATTGCTATGCTAGAAGTATTTAATTCTCAATTTAGCTCCACTAATGGCATTTACAAAGTTCATGTAGGTTTTGTGTTAACTGCCATAATTTCTCTCAATGACTTCTTTTCCATCTTGATACTCAATAATAGCTTCTTCGAATTTCTTCATTTTCTCTAAAATTTAGCCCTTTGTATGGAAACTCATTGACTGTAGATTAACCTATGAGTGATATTGCTCTGTGAAAAATTCTTTTTGAGTAAAGGTAAGTTTATCATTCTCCAAGATAGAAATCAGGTCTCTGAGAAGTTTATGTGAGAGACTGATTGCTCTATCTGCAAACTGAAGAGCTTCTTCATATTGATTTATAAATCCATAAGCTAAAATTATTTATTTACATTTTAAGCGTTGCAGATATTAAGGTAAGTTTCAACTAAGGAAATTGATTGACTGTCTTTCTCCATTTGAGGTTCTTCAATGCCTTCAATAAGTAAGGCAAACTCCAAAGACTTCAGCATGTACTTTATACTCAATCTTACGTTAGCTTGTGAATTATGAGAAAATGCCATACTATTGAAAGTCTAATATTTGAGGAGTGGAAAATTGGCTCCTATAGGACTTTAAAGCACACTTTCGCATTGCCTAAGAATTTAAGTTCCCAATCTAAATTCTCCCTTTTTGATCAAGTAAAGCGCATTATTATTACAGGTTTTGGCATAGTTATGTAAGAACTCTGCTGTTTATTCTGCATTTATTCCAAACTTTTCATATCTCAGTTTTAAGTCTAAATAATATTTAAGCGACTGAATCTTTCATGTTGTAAATTGAAACTTGCAATGAATGTAATCATTATATTTTTGAAAAAATTATCTTACCTTTTTCCATCTAATTGACTGATTTAAGAAATTCTTTCCCTTCAGCTGACATAGGAGTTTCAGAATGCCCTTTTTAATTCTTTGCTCTACCTCTCTAAGAACTATTGCTTGAAATCGAATTCGGGTCTGTGGTTGAAGCATCCATGATGATCCTTTTCTTAGCAGAAAAGACCCTTTAATTTTTCTCCTAAATATGATGCATTTTTATTAGAGACTTTTAAATTTAATTTATTTAATAATCTATTGAAGATATAACATATAGTGCGTTTAAAGCGATGATGCAACCTATTTTACCAAGATTTATTCTTTTTAAATTGTTAAGTTTACCATAATAAATTATAATACAACGATGATTCAATCTTAATTAAGTTTCAAAAGCAATCTTGTCAACAAAACATATCAATTATAACTTGCTCTTCTTCACTAAGCTAGACTTCACTCCCAATCCATTGTTAAGTCTCAATACTTTTTTCATCTTGATTTTTATGATTTTGAAGTTTCTTGGATGCTAGACTGAGGTAAATTCTTGTGATACTCACCCACTCATCCTTGTCAAAGGAGGTTGCAAGTGAAGAGATATCCATCAAGTAAGCCAATCTACTAACTTCAAAGTCAACACACTATTTTTATAATTAATATTGATTTATTAAGGCTAAAATTAGAAAATAATTCCCTTTCAAAGAACTGACTTTAAATAAGTTAATAACTTATTCACTCTCTTACAATCTTCTTGACATGAGTTTTACTGCTTGCAAAGAATGGATTGTCTAAGTTTATCTTGAGCTATCTCATAAAGAAATCTCTAGTGGCACTCTTCAGGTAATTATCACAGTCTTCATATGATTTCTTGCCTGAAATGTAGTAGAATAGGTTGTCGTTGAGTAGGCCTATGAACAAATCATAGATCTTTTGAAATGAATTCATCTCATTCAATCTATAATTCTCGAGTTCTTTTTCTAGGTCATCAAACTCAAGAGCTCCAAAGCCTCCTGTACTTGAATCACTGACTTGACTCTGGTTTAATTAGTCTGAAGGAGTTTAATGATCTGTGTTTACTTGATTATCAAACTCATCCTATTCCTTCTGATTTTCGTCATTATGTAATTGTATAAATAATTATATTCATTCTCAACCTTAGGGTCAAACTTTACACTCTTCTTTTTAGGCTTAACTTCTTGCTTTAAGTCTGAGGTCTCCTTAATTTCTTCTACCTTTGAATCTTCTTCAATTGTAACTTATTTAGTCTCTTGTATCACAGTTTATTGATCTACAGTTGCATTTCTCCTGCTAGAAACTACATTCATTTTGAAGCCTGATTTAGCTCTGCTTTCCTCTTCAAGTTTCTAATACTTGTTCATTGAGTCTTGCTACTTGGACTCTTCAATAGTGTTACTTTTTACCTTCAGTTCCTACTCCAAAGATATTGATGTAGTTTCAGTGACTCTTTCCTTGATTGGTGCAACAACCTTTGCTTGCTCTTCTCTGAATTTTTGGACAGTCTACCTTATTTTCTCTTTATCTATGATGCAACCATCAAGCTCATCAAGACTGTTGCAAGTACTCTCTTCGACTGATTAATGGGAATATTTTTCGAGAAAAGTGACTACCTAACCAAATTTAGTACTATAGGGGCCATGATCGTTCTCATTCATCACTTAGAAGCGAAGTTTAATGAACTTCTACTCACATTCAGAATGATCTGAAGTCTTAGATTTGTCGCAAAAGATCCTGTACTAAACTTCAGATTTATTTAAAATTGAGGAAACGTTTAAGTTTTAGTTTACTTAATTTTCTCAATACCATTTCTGTCAATTTACATCTTTCTCTTTGTGAATCTCTCAACAATTTTACCATCAACTGTGTTAATAAAAATGTAACAAACTTTCAAATTAATTTTAATACATCAAAGTATCATTAATACCATAAAATAATGTTCTTGCACTGAAGATTACTGCATAGTGCAAGTGAGACTCTCTCCTCAATGACTTCTTCAAATTACTCTAGGTTGATGATACTGACTGCAGCTTGGTACTCCTCCCTCTCAACTGCATTGCTTTCAAAGTCAAACTGGTTGAACATAAGCAACTACTGCACATAGTAGATGAGTTTATCTCTCAGGTAAGCCAAATGCAGGTCTGCTGTCACTTCCTTCTTCAATGTGCGTTCCTGACGAGCTTGCTGCTTTCTCTCCTCCTTGGTTTATTTAGGGGCTGAAGGGGGTTTAGTGAAAGATGTTGCTCTCATTTTAGATTAATTAAGTTAATATTATCAAAAATTATTTTAAGTCATTTATCATATAATTCACTGTCCTAATTCAATATTATAATGAAATGTTTAAATCTCTTAAGAATTGTGAAATTATTAAGTCATAAAATTAAGTTTAATTGCTAATTCAATCAAATCTCTTCATCGATTTCATCATCAATAAATTCCTCATCGAAATCATCTTCAATTTAATCGTCTTAGTAGTCTTTATCATCATCTGAAGATGATGAACTGTCTTTTTTCTTTTCCTATTTCTTCTCTTTTTCATACGTTTTTTTCTTATTCTTATCCTCCTTATCAAAATCATCATCACTATAGTCCTCATTGTCACTGCCACTCTCCTCTTCTTTCATACCAGCTACCTGTTTCATGAACTTATTCATAACTTCATCATCTTCTTCTTCACTACTGCTACTATCCTTCTTATCAATTACTTTCTATTGAGGCTTCATTTTCTCAGGTTGTGCTGATAAACCAGTTGACTACTTCTACTTGATGTCTAAATTTGAGAAATTCTGTTGCTAAATGATAGGTGCCTGTTTCAATTCAGTAATAGTCGAATTTACTGCTTAATTTTAAGTGAAAGGATTGAACTGAGATACTTAACTCACAGATGTAGGTTGCAAGGATTGTATATTCAAATTGCTTTGTAAAGTTATAGGGAGTGTGGCCTATTATTTCTAGTTGATGGTGCTTATAATGTCATTGTTCAGATTCTTAGCAGGGTTTATTTGCTGTTAAGTTGAACCACCTCCCCATACTTAGTAATTTTTCTCTTGCAATTATTACTGTGGAGGACTGAAACCAACATGATTTCGCTTGAAATCACTGTTGCTCTTGTCCATACCATCGTATGTATATCCTGATTTATCCTTTAAACTATGCTTCTTAGATGATTATAAACATTAATAACTTATTTAGATTTTGAGCTCTTTCTACTGCTTTTACTTGATTTACTTCCACTCCTACTGCTTTTGCTACTACTGCTGCTTCTTGATTTATATTAACTTTATATTAAAATTAGTTAGATGAAGCAGAGATCTTAAACTTCTTTTTCTTGGTAATTTTATCTTCCTGAGGTATATTGAAGTCATCATACCAGAACTTGGGCTTAATTAAATACTCTTTTTTAAGCTTTTTCTTGATTTTCTTATCTTTCTTGTCTAATTTTACCTTTTTCTCAACTGATCTGCTCTTTATTTTCTTCTCGTGATATTTCACATCTTCCTTCTTAAATTAAGGCTTTGCAAATTTCTCAAGTTCATCTTCCAACTATTATTAAATCTAAATTTATGAATAATTTTTTTATTTATTTTACTTGGCTAACTTATGACGCTTTTTGTTCAAATGTATCTTAGACAGTAAGTTTAATATTTATATAATGAAACTGAGTTTAATAATAACACTACAATGAAGAAGAAATACTTAATTGATATAAGTTTTTGACTCTATTGAATATCTCAATGCTAGTTAGATCCTCGTAGTCCTTCGTGAATCCAAATTTCCCCACATCCATCTTGACCATAAATATCATTTTTCCACTATTTGCGTCGTATCCCTCAAATTCCACAACTTTTTAGTTTTTCTAAGAAGCACCATAAGTTATAGTGCTTATCTTTACAGTATCTTGCTTTTTGGTTTTGTTTGGGTAAAAAGAACTTGGGGACAGGGTTCTCATAGACGGAATCTCATTAGTCTTTTGCATTCTAGATGCTTCTTTGACAGAGTCCTCGTTATTAATGAATAAAAACAAATGTGGCTTAAAGAGTTAAAGAAAAGTCTATTTATTTAATAAGAGTACAGTCTAAATGTAAAGTAAATTAACTTAATTAATTAAAATTTGTGTTCAATTTCCCTAATAATGTTTAATCTCTTTTTCTTGCACAAAAGGGACGCTATAATCAATGCCATTTTGACATCTCCATTTTTAGCTATATAAGGATATAAATGTCTATGAAAAGTCTGCTTATATTTCTTCTTAATCCACAATTTCTCCTTGATTTTTGACTTCTTGGATGAATTGCTTCTGGATTTAGAGCCCTTAGAAGACTTTGACTTTTTAGATGAATTACTTGAACTTGAGGAATCTTTATCATCCAAATGCAAGGATTTTTTCATCTCGCTCATTAGGTCAGGGTAATCATTCTTTAAAGTGGTCTAAGAATACTCCAAATCTGAATTCTTCCTACCTTTAGTCATAAGGAAGTTATATTATAAAAAAGGAACTATGGTAAGGGGGAGGTAAGCTCATGATATAGATGCTTTTTAATTTAACAGAGATCGATATTAAAAAGATAAATATTAAAACATATTTTGGATGCTTCTTTTACTTAAAATTCTATTAGTTAACTGAGAGTTTCCGACCTTAGACATTTTTAACAATTAAGCCATGTTTCTATACACCTCCTGTAATTTTTCCATTAATTTAATTATGATCCTAATGATTGTGCATTTAGATCTACTGCAATTTCTACTCTATCTATTGCTAATTTAAGGTTAATCTATTCAAAAATTCGATTCTCTCCTGTTCTTAGCTTGAATTTGGCTTAGTAGGTGTGTATGGTTAATATTGTGCTTAACCATTAAACTAAGTTGCGTTTTGTTAATTGAAACTCTAGTTTAACTACTATTAATGATGGGACTATTATTAGCTGAACTAAGTCTACTGCATTCCGATTTATTACTAATATTACTGTTGCTACTAGAACCACTAATCTTGAGTCATTTATTGCTAATATTAGTTATGGGCGTGATGGCCATGATAATGTAACGGGTACGCGACAAATGGCATAGCACTATAGCCATAAGGCATCATCTAAGCATTCTTTTAGTGTGCAACATTTTGATAGGGGTACCCAAAAGGACCAGGAGGTATGCCACTCTAATATTCTAGTATAATAAATAATTTCAATATCAAATATAAATATTGAATTCATGTACCTTCAAGGTATTTCTTTAAAATTGTCACAGCAAAATAAAAATATTGGCCAAGATTTGTCACTAAAATTATTCATTTTTATAACATAGAGAATTTAATAGCTGAAGTTTTTATATTCGAATAAATATTTTAATTTAATTCTATTATTACTATAGAATTAATTTTGATTCATCAAAAATATCTGCTATGCCTATTAATGATTTTGTGCCTCTTTCGTGTTTGGAGTTCCTGGCGAGTTCTTAAAATATCTACCCTCTAACTTCGTCTATAAATTTTCCATTATATTAATTATTTTTTAGAACTTCCTAGCATTTTATTTCACTTAAATTTATGATCAAAAATTAAATGCTGAAAATGATAAGAGCTTTACGAAGTTCATCTCAAATTTCTTTCTCAAACGACGTTATATTATAGCTTTAATTTCAAACCTTTAAAATAACAAAAGACTAAGTATATTTTGATTTGTTTTAATGACATCTTTCATCATCTCTAGTTTGTCGTAGAACTTCTTAGTGGACCAGATGAGCACAGTATCATTGTCAAAATTGAGAACTTAGATCTATATTTCATCCTTCTTTGCCTTGCTAGAGTCTTCATTCAACAAGGCTAAACTATCAGAGATTTGGCTAACAAGCTGATAGCTAAATGATATGTTTTTCTTCATAATCTTAGCACATTCGTTGGCCTCTACGATCTTTCTCTCTACCTCCTTGATTTTTTGCTTGAATTGTTACTTAATTTCATTCTTTTACTGAGAAATGCGGGCTTGTCTCTCGAGCTCAACTCTCTCTTTCTTAGATCTTTCTTCAATCTGATTTTTCTCTTAAGCTAAAAGCTGTGCTTCTTACTGAGATTTAATGTACTCATTTAACAACCTCTCGTTGTTTTCTTGCATTTATATAAGTTGCTGTTACATAACTTCTCTTTCTCTGATTGCTTCTTCACTTAAAGCATTATCGCTTGCTGGAGCCATAGTTTGAAGTTTAGCCTACTCAAGTTCTTCCATTTGACGTTTGAGCTCTTCAGACTTTTTCTGCTACTCGTCCATTTTTTGTTGCAAGGAGGACATGTTCTATTGTTGTTCTTCCTCATACTTTCTCTTGAGTTCCTCTTCAATCTTGATTTTCTGTTCCTCAAGCTTCTTGTCAGCTTACTGAGTATACTTACTGATCTTTCTTTCTTCGATTTTTAGGATTTCATTATAAGCATAATCCCAATCAACACTATTGATGTCGTCTTAGACTTCTTCCTCTGTGTAATCCTCCACTGTCATAAGAGTTTGTCTAGCAAGTGTCTCCTCTTCTTCAGTCCCGTATTTCTCTGGGTTAAATTTGAAAAGTCCCTCTTCAATCAATATTCTCTATGCAAAGTTTTCGATTTCTTCCTCACCTAGATTTGGATTCTCTCTGGACACCTGAAACTTGATTTGCTTAAGTTTCCTATTCATAAGTGGGTATTTGAACACAAGGATCGTATTAGAGCCAAAGAGTATTCTATCCATGTGAAAGAGTCGATACTCAGTAATGCCTGTCTGTGGATTTTCCTGCATTCTCTCACCATTGATTTGAATATATTCTAGGGCTTCCTCTTCTGCACCTTTAAGATAGATAAATCCATCATCTTTCTCTTAGAAGTAAGCATGGTTTGGTCTGATGCCAACACCTCCTAAAATAATCTAAGGGGTCGGACTACCTGTCTTTCTTCCAACATATACTGGACCTATACATACATATGATGAGATTTGTCAGATTCAATTTTTAATCATTAAAAAATAAATCCATTTGTTATGCCTCTGACTACATTTGAGAAAGGTGGCAAACTTGTTATCGTAAAGTAAGTCATATATAGTAAATCTAATCAATGTTTAGTCTATAAAAAACACCTCTTGACTATGCAGCTTCTTTGATAATTCATGGAAAATGTGATGAAGTTATGAGACTTCTAATGTAAAAGCTTGAATACGATATACCAGAATGGAGACTGTAACGTAGATTCTAAATTGAACAAACTATAAAATAAAACGGTGATAAATATCTTAAAATAAGAGGAGTAGATGTTAATCTTTCCCCATACTCACTCTTTACTAAAATCAAAGTAAAACCCATAAATGGATAAAAGACACCTGCCTAAGAATTAAAGAAAGAGCCATTTTCATATCTAATGGCTGATGAAAGCGAAAAATATAACATTGAACTATTCTTCTAAGGGCATTATGAAGAGCCTTCATATAATGTGGAATTAGACTTAAAAGAACTAAAAGATAATAACAACTTATAAACATATTTGATGGTATATAACCCATTTTTAAGAGTATGGGAGTTTTGTGTCACTATTTGATATTTAAGTAATTTTAATTTGTAAAATTAGTATGATTCAATTTCTTGAAATATATTGATAAGATGTCATTAATTCTTACTAAGATGGAGGATCAGTTCAAGAACTAGATCCAGAGGAGGACCCTTTTATAGATCCAGTAGAACCACTACTATTGGGTTAAGTATACTTCAAGCTTGAACCACTTGCTTTCTTAATTGACAATCCAGCCTCCATTTCAATTATTACTTAATTATAATTATATTTAAAAAGCTATACATTCTCTCAATTAAATTCTTCTTTAGTAGTATTGGATAAAACCTCTAAGTGATGGGAAAATTAGAAGTGAATGTTATCCCTGTGGATGAAGATGGTGAATCCGAAGTCTAAGAAGATAACATCCCTGAAGAACCAGAGGATTTAATTGGCAAGAGAATCGATTTCATAGTTGATATCAAATAAGCCTCGTAGCTACCTAAGAATTTCTGCAGAGATGTGTACTGCGAATACAAGTTCTTCTTGAGCGATGAGATATATCAGAGCACTAAAATTCTTGGAAAAGATTAGAACCCTTAATTCGACTACAGATATCATCACACTATTGAGTATTGCACTCCAGGTTTCATTGAGCATCTTAAAAAGGACTCTGTAAGTTTTATATTTCAATTCCTTATAATTTGAATATAGTTGTGCATTAAGCTATTCGGTTTCCCAGATTTAGACCCTAAGGAAGTAAAAACAGAATAGAGAGGGGCTGAAAGAAGAACCAAAAAGACAATGAACACTAGTTCTAATAACAGTAGTATGCAAAATAGGTCTGGTTACTCTACTCAAGACAACACAATGAACTCATTTGATTCCAAAAATAATCAAAATGATAGCATTGAACAAGAGAGGCAAAGAGTTGAACAGCAAAGAAGAAGCCAGCTTTATTTATCTTTCTAATTTAATTATTAATGTCAGCAGCAGATGCAGAGGCAGACAAGACCTTAATAAGAAAATCATTAAATTGAAACAAGAGGCAAAAAACATGGTGCTTCTGGCAAAGGAGGTCAAGGTGAAAAAGACAAAGAATGCACTATCTTCTGAAAAGCTTATCCAAATCTCAAATCATTTCAATGATTAACTTTATCTAAAAATAATTATATGCAAAAAGGCAATATTATCATCTCATTGAGTAAGCGAAAGGTAATTCTTAGATAGAGTAATATATCCTATAAATTTAAATGTATAGACACTTGATTATCATTTGAAAAAATGATCGAGCATCTAGGCTACTGCCTTTTTACGTTTTAGCAAGTCAACTGGAGATCCTTCATTAATAATTGATTAAGATGGAGATTGCTACTAAGTTTCATTGCCCCTTTACAAAACTTTCTTGGCTATATTTTGATTTAAGAATTTGCTTTGATTGTTTGGGGATCTCTAGAATGAAAACTCCTTTGAATATTGTTTGTCTAGGTTTGTTAGATGTGAGTTATCATAAACTGTAGACATCATATCTTTTGAAATTGGACTGACACCTGGCAAAACCTTATAACTTTAACTTCCTTTCATAGAATTCTTTTGTGGTAAATTCAAGTAAATATTACTTTTGTTGATTTAGCTGTGAGTAAGATTTGTGGTATCATTTTGCTCTTCTTTGTTTGTTAAAGTTTAATTCGCTAAGTCTTTCATTGAAGTTTTTTTGATAAGAGTATTTGTAAGCATATCAGCTAATCTTTACTTCTCAATTTCACTCTTTAAATCTTCTACACTCATTCTTTTAGTTTTCAAAGGATAATTGAAGCTTTTCTAAGTGGTCTGATTTGAAAAAAGATTGCCTGTCATATTGAAAGAGTTGATATTTTAGTTTGCTGGCTATATTGTATCGTAGGATTTTTCACCTTCAAAGATGTGAGATTTTTCTTTCACTACAGTTGAAGATGCTGACTAAAAGTACAATTTTTAATCATAGATCTTTTTAGTCAAATGTTAATCATTTAGCTTTTCTACTACTGTTGAAAAGTTAGCATTATATGAATTGTTGTAAGCGGAAGTATCATGGTTTTAAATATTTAAGTGTGGATTGCTATTCCATTCAACAAAAACTTGCTTCAGTGATTGAGTCTGTTGATAATCATTTTTCCTCATAAGATTTTAAATTGGATTGATGTTCACAACTTTTGAATGAGGTTTTATAACTTTCAAGGGCTTTTTCAATGGTGATGATTGAAGATCCAAAGATTCTTATTTATCAGGTGATTCAAAATTGCCTAGAACTGGAGGGTGTGTTGCTTAAATAGTTCTGTCAGTTTCAATTTAGTTTTCAGTTGGCAAATACTAACTTGGCTCTGATTCTTATTTCTAATGATTTCCAAAATAAAAGTTCGTGTTACTATTAGTAAAATACTTCTGTGTCTTTGCTTACTCAAGTGAGCCATTTCTTGACCTATCATCTATTGATCTATCTGAGTTATCTTGCTACTTCTTAGACATTTTTAACTCTGGTAAAGTAAATGTAACTGAGTTTTTAGTTTTCAAACAGTCCAGAGAAGCCTTCAAGGTCTTCATTGATCTCAAGGAGTTTGATTGTATTAGCTTATTCCTCCATGGATCCTAAGCAATAGTAGAAGAAAAAGGTGATTAAGACAATTCTTTGTGAATAAGTCTTGGCCTAATAGTCAATTTATCTGCAATTTCTTGGAGCCCCCCTAAAAACGGGCTTAGGCCAGCTTCGTTATTGTTTTATACTTCTTTCCAAAGTGCTGTGTTTTGAACTTTAAAGCCTTCCATAGATATTCCATTTTTAGTTATCCATTTTTACCTTTCATCTTCGTTAAATACAGGGAAATGAAGCATCTTGTTGTTTAATTATTCGAGATTTACTCTTTAATTGGTGTCGATTGTCTATTTAATCCTTTCCATTTTATCTCTAGGTTAATATCTTAATGGCGGCTAAACTTCTTTCAAATTCTATCTTGATCTGTAAAAATAAACTTTAGACTTAATATTTAATTAAGCTATTTTAAAATTTTATATTTTACTTCCTTAATGGATCATCTTGTCTATACTCTAATTTCTCGAGTATACAATAAAATCAGAAATAATGAATGTTAAATTCTTAATTATAGCGTTTTATTGTTCTTTCTCTAACCTTATTGCCCGATCTTTAGTAGTTTCATATCTTTTATTACAAATGTTTGCTTTATCAGATTTCTCTCTGAAATCAATTAAACTTGGGTGCTTCATGATCAAAGATCCTTTTAAGTATGCTACAAGGATATAGTTTAAATGGTGATTTAAATATAAATGAAAAAGACAGATCTTAGTGAAAAACCTAGGTTATCCCTCTTCGATTGATCGATTATTTTTTAAAAATAATAACTAATATACCATAAGTGGCTATCTCACATCCATTTTTGCAATGTGAAACTATTATTATATGTGATAACTTACTTGCAGCGAAATCAGGGTTATTTTGAACATTTGCAATCCATTCATTCCTTCTCACTTTGGCATTTAGTGCCATTTTATCTGTCATAGCTTTATGTTTCAAAATCGCTTGTTCTTCTTTCAGTTATTTCTGTTTTTGAGCATATGAACTTGCAAAGTTGAAGTCACTTGAGTTAGTGTCATCGTAATCTATTTATTACTTAACTTATTCTGTCATCATTTAATTCTATAATAATTTATTGAATTTCACTTCTACATTCATTATAATATATAATGAAATAGTAAAGTAAAAAATGTTATTTAAATAGTAATTTTTTTTTACAAAATAATTGCATAAAAACTTGAATATTAACTTTTTTAAATAATGTTAACTAATATTCTTAAATAAAAGACATGAATTTATACATTAATTTATTTTGTGTGATTATCTAATTTTACTAGAATACTATCTCATAATTCCTTAATGGTTGATGAAATAAACAATATAATTTAATCACTCATGTTGTATAGATTCAACTGATTAACTAACTTAGCTAGTGTCTCTGCTATTCAACTTAAGCTTTTCACTCTCCATCTAAAGTTCATATTCCTCAAACATAGTAGACCATCGGGCCTTATTGTCTTAAATGTTTTGCATATTTTACTCCAATTTAGGCAAAACTTTGTAAAGTATTTCATATGCTGGATTTACAATGACGTCTATGAAGCCTATTTAAGATTTTGCTATATTCACAGTTGTTCTATCCATTAGATAAGAAATGGGCAGCCCCAAATCCCGTTCTTGATCTCCCTATATAAAGAACTCAAAGAACAATAAGTCTGTCCAATTTTTGAAAATATCGAACTTCTTTGCGGGATTTGAGATGTCTGCTAAATGAAATAATACATTCATGCTTATTTCCTTATCATTTCCAGATGGATCAAAGTCCCAAGAAGACACTCGAGATTTAAACTTCGATTATTCTGCAAAATGTTTAGACATATCAGTCTCTAATATACACCCTATCATTATCTTTCTGAATCGTTTGAAGTTATCTTTGCTGAATCTTTTCGTTAAATTGTACTTATCATTTGAGATCAAAGCAAAGCAACTGGCAACATGATGATTTTCAAGCACTGACATATCGTTGTATCTTAACGCTAATTCATGCCTGGTTTCCATCAAGAATATATTATTGAACCCAGGATGTTCATGATCGTGACAGCAAGCAGCCAAGAGCATTGAAGCAACCTCTAAATCATCCAGTTTAGATTTTTCAAGAAATCCACATTTATAGGTATAGTAATACACTGTTTAGCAAACATCCGCCCCATGAGTCTTATTATGATAAGCTACATCTTTATATCCACTCTATACCTTTGCCACAAAGCTGATAAAGCTTTCAACTTAGATATTAAGCTTTAAGAAAAATTTGTGTTTTTAGAATATAAAAGAAGATACAGTAATCAGTTCATGACCTCTTGTCAAATCCTTGATTTCAAAAATATTAAAATCCTGTGTCTCAATAAGGTTTAATTACTACTTTGCTTCATTTGTTAAGTTTATCAAGTTATCAAGCGGTTACTCAGCTGCCTTATCTGTAAATATTGAATCTTTGATTAATCCAGGAGATGCTCCACTTATTCTCTTTTGTTAAATTCCTGAAGAGAAGTTATTGTACCATGAAACAACATCTTTGTTAACAAAAGAGCTTCTTCTCTCTTCTTTTTTATGTGATAAAAGTCTCCTTCTCTCAGTTTGTTAATTCTATTTTTCAGCTTGCTCCAAATCTGCTTCATATAGTTTATGAGATGATATCATTTAGATACAGTAATTCAAATTACCAACGAGTCTTCTTTCAGAGGGGTCAATCAATTCTTTGAATTCTATGAGCATATCCACAACTATTTCTACAGGTGCTCTTAAATCTAAGTTTTAAGTAATATGCCTTTTCTACATTACAGCGCTCTTTACTCTAACAACGTTAAGTTTTCTAAACAGTATAAAAATACGCAGCAGCCGAAATAACCCCCTTAATTTAAAAAAGGTTTTGACATTTTGCCCTTCATCCAATAGTAAATCGAGTAACACAAGTGCAGAACATATAATAATTATAACGATATCTATAATAGTCCAGGGATCTTTGATATAGAGCGTTCCATAGGCAAATGAATGTAAAACTATTTCAATTACAAAAATGCCCAATAGTATCAACTCAGTTACAAATAATGCTGTTTAAGCTTGCTAATAAAAGTCTTATTGATCTATACCAAATTAGATAAGAACAAGCACTGTGTAAATAACTATTAAAACTATCATTGCTATGTCATAAATTCTACTGTTTAATAAAATAGCAATAAATCCAATAAAATTATAGTTTATTTATTATTCTCATTTAAGCTTTTTTGAAAAACAATAATAAAATTTAACTTAAATAAAAAATTCATTTTTTTTGTTTTTAATACCCATTTAACAACACAAAAACAGGCAAATTTATTTGATTATTTATCAATCTTATTTTTAAGTGTTATAAATTTTCCTTCTCACTCCTTATATCTACCTTTAAATTTTATATTATCTAATAGTTATCTTACTCTTTATCAAAATCAAGTTGCTCCATCATTAAATAGTTTTTCTGCAATCAAATTGATGGCTTCCTAACTTTTTGTATTTCATTCAAATCTCTATTGCTTTACTATTGAAATAAAATTGATATGAATTTACAAATATTACATCCTAATTAAATGTCTATTCAGGGTGCACTTTTGATTCATTGGTAAACCCAAAATCCTAAGTCTTGTTCGTTATTACAGTTACTATAATTGAAATTCATATTTATTAATCCAAGAAAATATGTACAGTTTTTCATTGATAGAAGCTAATTTCAATTAAATTATACTCTCACTAATTCTATATGCTTATAACACTATTCTAACTTAAAATCACATGCTAATTATAAATTTACATTGATAAATCCATTTTTCCATTCATCTATTATTTTTAAATTTATCGTCGGTCTATGTTTAACACAATATTAAGAAATTTCTAAAAGTAATGCCTTCCTTTTACCCTTATTCATCTTCACTTGGGTTTCCTTCGATTTATCTAATCATAGATAGAATCATTGCATCATCGACTGTTTAAGTATCAAGCATCAATCTTAGATCATCAAAGCCAATCAGTTTATCTTTATCATGATCCATGAAATTCATAGCTTCCTTTAGATACTGCTTATTGAATAGATCTTTCTTGTCTATCAAAGAGGGGCATACATCAAAGAAGTAAATTCTACCGTCTTTGTTTGAATCTAGATTTTCAAAAATTATGCCAATATCTTCCTTGGAAAATTTAACTTCATTTTCAGTAAGCACATAAGTCATATCTGCTTTTGTTAAATACCCTCTGGATTAGACATCAAAAGCTTAAAAGATCTTGTAGACTATCGATTTCTTGTCCTTCGATATTATATAGTTACCAATTAGATGTGAGACTAACTTCAAGAATTCACAGTCGTGCTTAAAGTCTTTCATTCTTTTGAAAGCATCTTTGAATATTGATTTTTGCAAAGTATTTTTAAAAGGTGGTGTATTTTTTATCCAGGGATGTTCAAAAGCTTAATCAACTGACATTCTTTTATCTGATTTAACTTCAAGAGCACTTTTAAGTTTAAAAAATAATTTAATAATATCCACTATGCAAGAAATCTAATAAATCTGAAGAGCAATCTGAAATCATTTCATTGTCTCTCAGATATAGTCTGATATCGCTGTACATTAATTATTACTATAAATCGTCAAGTTTATCTGAATAATATGGAGGAACTCCAGTAATCATATTATATATTAAGCAACCAAGAGCCCAGATGTCGACTTTAGGAGATATTTCCACTTTGAAATCTCTGTGGATATAATAACTGTACGTTAATATTTCTGGAGCTAGAAACAGAAATTTATTTGGGAAAGTTCCTTTTAAACTCATGTAACTTTTTATTTTATTGTCAATTTCAAAATCTTTAAAATGTGTTTGATTTATAGGCCAACTTTCATTAAGATTTAGCAATCTTACATGTGTTTTACTTATTTATGAATCTATGGCAATATCCTCTGGATTTAAGCATCCAATTACTACTTTCAATTCTTAATGACAATAACGAATGACAGATAATAAGTACTTTGCCATCATTCTTACATCTTATTCCTCTAAATAACCCTTTTTTATTATGTAATTGAAAAGACTATCTCCATCATAAAACTCTGATACTATATAAAGATGATCCCTCTATAATTCCTCTTCATAAGATATTATATCTTAATGATCGAACTTGTTCAAGTCAGTTTCAAATATTGCTTCAACCTAAGCTATGTTTACATGATCTGCCTAGCACATTAAATTTAATGGTCTTTTAATTTCTTTATAGATTTCCCTTTTTAATTCATTCTCTTCACTATCATGATCGATTTCTCAACGTCTATAAATTTTCACAGCTTTTTTTGTCATATTATTATAAGTTTATGCAATACGCACATCGCTATATTTCCCTTAAGATTGCACCATTCTAAAAGACCTGTAAAAATCATAGTATTTCCTGGGATCTTCATTTATCTTCAATTTTTAGATTGTTTTTGCTGAAAACTTGATTCTATTATGAATTGGTATGAAATATTGCTTAATGCTGAACAGCAAGTCTTTAATTGCGTTAATATAGTTACTATCTATACTCATTGTCACCATGTCGGAATTGAAATTTTGAGATTCGATTAGTGTCTTCCTTTTAGTTATTTGCTCAGAAAACATTGGAGTGGCTACTCCACTCGTGTATTCTGCCTCATTTTCAAGTTAAGATTAGATAGCTGTTTTAGCAGTCAAAAGACCATTTTCTTCATCTTTGTCAAAAACTATTTTGCTCAGTCGAGTGCTTTGCATTTATAAAAAAGTAAGTAAATAAATAAGTATAATTAGTTTTAATTGACTTCAATACGATAATTATAATACTGAATGCTTCCATTTTATAAAACTACTTACTACTGTCTCTGTATTTAAAATAAAATAGACAAAGATATAAAATAAATAAATGGCATCGCAATATTCAACAGCTTAGAGATCAAGTATTTTGAGTGATATCAAATAAAACCGTTTGAACCCTGGCTTACCAATGAACTTAAAAGTAACATTTAAACTTTGATTTATTCATGATTCCATAGATCTAAACAAGTGGAGGTCTCACAAAAAGTGTTGCTGGTACTTCCTCACTTTTTCACTAATCAGTTTTCTCCGGTAACTCATCTGTGGGGAGTGTAACTCATAAAGATTACATTAAGAATATGCTATTGACTAAATTCAACAAGAAATATTCTGCCTAGAATGAGAAAGGAATATCTACAACTGATTTCCAAACCAACTAAATCATAAACAATGAAGTCCTGAATTTTATTAGAAATGAGAAGCTCAATAGAGAAAACTTAAAACTGCTTGAGATGAAGATTGAATAAAAACTCCAAAATAAAAATTCCAGTAATGCCAATAGTCAAGCCAAACTTACTAGATTAAGTAGCTAACATAATGGTCTCAAATTGACCACAGGCGGTTTAATGTCTGATGAACAATAGAAGTTGAGATCCATGTCAAGAGTTAACAGTAAATAAGGAAACTTACTGCCATAAATCGGTAATCTTGGTGCATCACAAAGTAATCTCTAGACTCAGAATAATATTCAATAGCAAGACTGGGAAGAAAGTCTAAATGAGGCACCAAATGATCAATTTGACAATAAATTCTCACAAACTTAAGATGTAACTCAACTTTAAAAGGTGAACTATTTGATTGAATAGTCAGAATAACCTTCATATCTAGCTTCTTTTAGAAATCCCCTAATTATGGAAACCTCTACTGCTTATAAAAAAGACAAAGACCGATCAATTAAAAGTGAACTTTCAAACGAGGACGAATGGGCTGAGGTGGATAAATATAGATAGTTGCTTCACGATAGAGACCTCTAGCTACAAAAAGATAAAAAAGAGCAATAGAAAGTTCAAACAAAAACAGTCTTAGATGAACAAGTATAAGAGAAGAAGCGTCGTCAGCAAATGGTCAGACAGGAGAAAGTTAAAAATGATAATATGGTGCTAAATCAAGTCTCAGAATATAGAAAGCACCAAGATTTGGTGTCAATGTAAAATCATCGCAAATTAATGGATCAGAAGCAGATTAGAGAAATGTAACTTTAAGAAGTTTAAGAATAGAAGAGGTAGCAAAAGAAAGCAAAGAGACTTTACGAGAAGTAGCTTGTGGATGACCTCAAACTATAAATCTAAGCTGAATAAGACAAGCAACAGTAAAAACGAGACAAGTTGAAAGAGATTGCCGATTAAATGAAGAAAGAAAACGAAGTAAACAAGGCTATGAAAACTGAAAACAAAATGAAGCAAAGAGAGCAGGATGTGATGATGTCCAGGAAATACGTTGAAATGGTGAACGAATAAGAGCGAAAGAAAGTGGAAGAGTTTTAAAAGAGAGAAATGCGCATTTAAGGCTTTATGACCAAAATGGAGCAAGGAGCCATAGCTGAAGAGAACAAAAAGCATGCTTATCTTGAAGAGCAAATCAGAAAATATGAAGAGAAAAAGCAAAGAGAAGACTTCCTTGAAGAAGAGAGAAGAAAAAAGAGGTAAAACGATAACAGAGAGGAACTAAAAAACACTCTTAAAGACTAAATGGTGGAAAGATCTATGAAGAAGCAATTTGTGAAAGAAATGAACAATGTCTATGTGAAGGTATTCAAAGATAAGCATGAGAGGGATGTAGATCGTGAAAAAGAGCTATCTGAATAGTTAAAGAGAAAGCAAATTGAAGTTCAGCATACCATAATCAAGTAAATCGAAGAAAAGAAGGCCAGAGAGAAGGGCATGACAAACGATGAGTTTGAATTCAATAAAGATCTTCTCAAAGAAATTGCATCTAAAAGAAAAGAACTCAGAGACACTGTAAACATGACTACCAATAAAAATATCACAGCATAATAAATGACTACACTCCCAGCATATGAGATTTACAATCTATGATTGTTTATTTATTTAAAAAAGTTTTTGCATTATAATTATCATTAAAATTAAAGCTATATAAATATTAACATCACTTATAAGTTTCATTAATCTCTTTCAATAGCACCTATTTTCAAATATTATCCAAAAGCGCTAATTTAGATTTAATAGCCTCTACTAGTTTATCTCCAACTATCTCTTGATTTGCATAAATATCATTCATAATTTGCTGATTATACATGAAACTCTCATTAACTAATCTTTAATTTGGATATTGAATTCTTTACTCAATTCTATCAGCTTGTCTCTCCATGTATTAAGCATTAGCTTAAATGTAATTTATCTTCTCATGAGCTGTCATATGCTGCCCATTTTTTTAAAGGAATTTCTCAGCCCACTGCTATTTAGCATAATAAATTAATGATATGAAATTATTATATGAAGTTGATATTACTAATTATTGATGAGGCACCTATTAGTAACTCAAATTTTATGGGAGTTAAGATTTATTCTGAGAGGATTTTAGCATTTCATTATATTTTGAATGAAGTTTTTGGGGTGTCTTATATAAATCAATTGAAAGATTTGTTAAGTTGCTTGATTTCATATTGGAAATTGATGGACTTCCCCCAGATGATAGATAGGCAGAATTTTTACTAAACTTTAGCAGAATTAATTAATACATTTGATTTTAATAGAAAGTTTGAGAGGAGGCAGCAGATTTTTATCTTTACTGAATCTTTTTACAGAAATCTAATTTGCCATTCTATCATCATAATTAAGATTAATTTGGTCTTAACTAAGTCCATATTAACTATTAGTTCTCTGAGATTCTTATTACATCTATCGCAGTCTTGATGCTTCTCTTTTTAGATAATTATTTGATTGGTAATTGGTCCCCAAAAATTTCATGATATAAAAACAATAATTTAAATGAATTAGCAAATACCTTCTTTGTTTAGTTTTTATTCCCCCTAATTTGTTATTTCAATTATTAAAACAAAAAATGTCTTAACTTATTGGTTCTTTAAATAAGATTTAAAAAAAATCACAAATTAATTAAAACATGCTTCTCTTTTTAGCTCTTATCTATCAAGTTCAAGTGGTAAATTAATCTCTTTTATATATTTGGCATACTAGTTCCTCCTCTCTTCCTTCTCTCTTGCAATAGCCTTTTAATTTTCAAATTCCGACCTTAATCGAACTTTATTAGAGACTGCTCTATCATGAATACCTGGATATTTCCTTCCTCCCCTCCTCAAACCTTCGTCTTCAAGTAATATCTCAAGATCTTGATCGTAATTATCTGCAGACCCTTGTCTCCTTTATTGTCTAAATAAATTTTCTCCAACTTCTTAAGCTCTTAATTTCAGTTTTTAGTCATATATTCTTTGATGATTTACGATTTCACTGTGTTCGATTGGTCTATGTTACGATCGGATTTACAGAAGTTTGAGACGTTTTTATCTGTCTTCTTCGTCAAGTTAGCTATAATATTTCTTCTCAATTTCTTTATATAATGGGACTTAAAAATAAAGTAATAAGTTATTATGACTTTTGGTTTCCATTTTAATTTCTTTTCAACCAAGCTGTTGAAGTTTTCTGGTGGTCTCTTGAGTGGCTAAATTGACTTTTTCTTCTGCCCTAGCTCAAACATTTATGATATATTTTTTGGAAAATAGAGAATTATAACAATTTGATTAATAATAAATACAAAACTGAGTAATAGTTTGAATAAAGTATATCTTAAAAACGTTTCATTGTCTTTGAATTCACCCTTGTATTTTCTTCCATCTTTCCAAGTGAGTACTCTCTGACCACTTTTTAGTCTTGCTCTGCGAAGTCTTTGTCTCTACCCTTCACTGCACTAACCATGCAGGTCAACTAAAAAATTAAAAATTTAGATATGTTTTTTGTAACTTACATTATTTGTGAGCGACACTGCACATTCCGACCAGACATTTTTATTATTTCTAATATTCTTAATCTAATTGTTATAATTCTCTATTTTCCAAAAAATATATCATAATTTCTTAAATGTTTCTTTGAGGTGAATTTGAGCTTATATCAAACTATGGTTCTAATAATGATGATTAACCTCTCCTTGCAGAAATAAACTCTAATTTGGCCTCTCTTATTGCTTCACTTTACTTGCTGATTAAGTTTTAAATTTTCTTCCTTTGCTCATTAGCTCTCTTTTCTTTGTCTTTCTTAATAGATTTTACCATTTCTAAGGCTTCTTTTTGTTTTTACTATTCTTGCTCTTTTAATTGCTGTCTGAAACCACTATAACCCTCCTTCTAATTTGAATGATACTTGGAAAAAGCTTTCTTAAATTCATCAATATCAACACCTGTATAGTTTTAACCTTGTGCAACCTCTGACCCTCTGTAAACGATCTTATTATACTTATCTATCTTCCCATTGTTTAGTAGTAACTAAGGGGTGATCGTAAAATTAGTTTTCTAATTTCTGATACTATGAGTAGTGGGATTTAACTCTGTAAGATTATTTGCACTAAACTCTGTCATAGCTTGCTGCTTTTTATAGTTTTAGCTTTAACTGAAGTTTCTCGACACATCACTTTCCTGCTAAATTTAGATTCTACTGCTTGAAGTGTTTACTCTCTCAACATTAGATTTAAGTACAGCGAGTTTGTAGTTTAGTTCCCTCTGTAACGCTTCATTTTTCACATGACTTGATCCATTGAAATCTCCTTTATTTAATTGACTTTTAACTTGTAACTTAATTTCTGGCATTGCTTGTTGCTGTAATGTTACTTTGTTAACTTTATTGCTTTCCTTTTGTTATAAGCTGCTTAGTTTTAGTGACGATTTGTATTCATCAAGCTTATCTTAATAATCATGCTTTTATATAATA
Source organism: Oxytricha trifallax (assembly GCA_000711775.1). Taxonomy (NCBI): domain Eukaryota; phylum Ciliophora; class Spirotrichea; order Sporadotrichida; family Oxytrichidae; genus Oxytricha; species Oxytricha trifallax. The sequence goes on along the minus strand of ARYC01000183.1, from coordinate 88,482 downwards.
TAATCTGCAGTGTCTCTATTTAGAAACTGACCACCCTCTTACTTTAGTATAATTGCTTGCTGTTTAATGAAATCTGAATCAGCTTCATTAATCAATTAATCTAATACTTCTCTCTGCAGTTAACTCTCTTTAGGTTTGTAATTGTATAAATATTTGCTTTCAGAGTCGTCTTAAAGTTAGTTATTAGTATCATGGATTATTTGATTATTATGATTCAATTGCTATTTTTTCTTTGATTAATGGATACTTAATGTTTAACTTTTTGGAGAAGAATTAAACTTGGATTCTTCATTCTATAATTCATTATCATTAATAACTAGGTTAGATGCTCTAGCTGGTTGCGAGTTGATATTATCCTATTGTGATTGATCACTTTTCTTCCACAATTTATCATCAAACACTATTTCTTTTTTCATTTATTAATCTTTAGTATTAGTGTTATTTATCTCAATGCTCTTTTATTACAATTGATGACTCATCCCTGATTATTATTGATCACTATCAGCATGATTACTTTTCATATAGTAATTTACGGTTTAATTTATTTGTAATTCATGATTAAGTTCCCTTGAATCTTTAATATTTGCTTATTTTTACTAATCATCATCTTTATCAAGAGTTATTTATTATTAATCAGACATTTATATTGTTGTCAAGGTTGGATAACACTTAAAATGCTTTATTATTTAATTTATATTTTAGAGATGCTTATTTTATTATAAATCTTTTAATATATTTATTTATTTTAATATACAATGGACGATTTAGACTCATTTGTGGATGATGCAGCTGTGAATGCCTTTGTCTCAGGTATAAACGTGGATGTGAGCGGCATCACTGGAGGCCCCTCAGACGACGCCAGTCGCCAGGAATTAGCTGAAGCATTGCTTGAAGAAGACGACATGCTAATGAGTGGCTTGTTGGGAGGAGAATATGAAAAAGATATTGCAAGCGGTAAATACAAGGATCTTAACCTAAATCAAGTGTGTAATATCCTTAATGACAGCGAACTAGCCAACATGATTTACCCTAAGAACTTCGATAGAATAAAGGAATTCGTAGAGACAGCCAGAAAAGATCAGCAAGTATTCACTGAAGTGGATGTCAGGGAATTGGCTAGAGCTTATATCAAGACCAACATATGACTATTAGAGCAGAGATTCGAACAGGCAATGACATTACAGTGATATAAAGTTATCAATATACTCATATAATTTTATTTATCGTCATCATTTACGTGAAATGCGTTTATTTACATTTGCAACATATTAATGAGATCAAAATAGTAACCAATTTTATGGAATAAATCAATATCTTCAAATTATATAATCACTTTTTATAAATAGGTTTTTGATTATTTCTCACTAATTCTTAATCTTTTCAAAGTGTTATTACTTACTATTAAGTATATTTTTATTCATACTAATATTTCCAATACTTTTTTATCCCTGATATTAATGCTATTAATTCCTCAGTAATTCCATAAGTTAAGTTTATTATTGCTATTTTCCAAATAATTCTTAAGTTTTGTCATTTACAATGCTGTTGCTGTTTTAGTGTAAATGAGCTTGTAATATCATAGTTTACATTGAGTTCTAGTTGGAATATAGAAATTATAAAATTAAATTTTAAAATATCGATGGTTGTTATTGGGAGTTTATTGGTAAACTTGTTAACTTTACAGTCTATGATTAAGCATTACTTGTGTGCATGATGATGTTTTACTATTCTTAGAGTTTCTTCTGTGATTCTTGAAATCTGCAGGATTAATGGTATTTTATTACTACTAACTAGTTATATAAGGCAGACAATTGTCTTTTGTGTCATCTATAGTAGTGGCCTGTTTCAAGTGTACCTCCGCTTATTTCAGTCGTTTATCCATAAACTACTAAGAGTTTTAAGTATTTCTAATTGCATTTTGATTTGCAGTAGACAACTGAGATTGTTATTAATCGACACTTTGTCTCTTTTTATTTGGAATGTAATTATCATCATTTAATTTAAATATAAATCATCGTTATATTGCTCTCTATATTTTAAGCTATGATTGAATAAATGATTTACAAAATCAAAATAATCTATAAAATATTACCAAATAAAAACAAACTATATTTAAGCATAATTATCATCTTAATTAAATCCAATGATTACTTGAACTCCCCCATTAGTAAATCCTATATTAGCAATTTTACTCATGTTTACTGTTTATCTCACATCTTAAATATTCTTAGACTATTGCATTTAGCAATTATTCAATAATTAAGTTGAATATTAAAAAATAATCAATGTTTATCCACATTTAATTATTTCTAAACTCATTTACCAGTATATTTTTTACTATTTTTAGGAGATATAAATTAATTTTAAAAATCAAAATGAAAAAAAATAATGTAAGCCAGTAAAGACCATTATATATATTTTTATTTCATAATTTAATTGAAATGTAGTTCGCTTAAAATAATATATAAATCCATCGTTTACTAAATGTAACTAATTTTACTAATTGATTTTGCAAATTCACTCATTGTACTGTTTTAGCTTGGGACCTAAGATTTCTAAACTTGTTACTGTGTTATTTAAGCTTTTAAATTATATTTTATAATGAAATTAACTAAAATCATTGCATTAAATAGTAATCTTATATCAAGCAGTTATTTATTTAATTATTAACTTTTGAAGCTGTAGCTATGTTACTATTAGATGAAAATTAAAGCTATTTTATTGATCTAGAAGGGGTAGATTATTTTTATAAAAGTTGGGATTATTCTAGTAATTTTTTGTTATTTTCTTGTTTTTCCACAAGCTTATTCATGTAGTATTGTTGAAAAAGCTGACATTTTTCATGTTAGTTCCTTAGATAAAGCTAATTTAACATCTCAAATAATCTTGGGGGAAATAAACAGTATATTTTAAAGGTTGCTCAAATTATTTATTAAATTTGAGCCAATTAATCTTGTATCTTTTTGGCTTCCTGATGATAAAAGCAAGGGATCTAGCTTTAGCAAAGGATTGTTGTTGTCAAACTTTACCATTTACAAAAAAATAAATGTAAAGATAATTTACTATTACGTAATTATTTGATTGGATGCTACCTCTTCTTCTCTTTATCATTGAATATTTCCAATTGCTTATTTGATCTCTAGATTTTAAAATTAGATCCATCATTTTTTAAAATATTTTAGGTGCTTCCAGCTTATATTGACTTCAAATGATTCGGGCTCAATATTTAACTGGTACTACTTTAAGTCTATAATCTATGATTACTCTCTCCATTTTCATCAAATTAACAAATGCCTTAAAATTTTAGATCAGATGCTTTTGAATTCTGCATTATCTAAGAGTTGGGATGCTTCTTAAGTTTTTCAGTAGATGGGTTAGAAGTCTAGTTTAATTGGTTATTTTTAGTTATAATTTCAGGAGTTAGATTTTAATGAATATATTAAGTTCCTCCATAGCTGCTCTCGATTCGCTTAATAAGCTAGGGTGTATAATTTTATTTGAAATGAGTGTTTTAATGTATTAAAGGCATTGACTGATTGCTTAGTAAGCCACATCGTAAGGAGTCATTTTTTATATGTTATTTATGAAGTTTAACTATTGTGAGGTCTTAAGATGAAATTTTTGGACTCTGTGTTGAATCTTCATCGAAAAATTAAGAAGATGGTTATGTTTTTGGGTTTGAAAGGTTATTTTAAGATTGTTTAGGAGTAGCAGATTCTTTCAAATTACTTGGTTAAAATCCGCTACTTTTCTAAAAAAAAGAATGCCAATTAAATTCATTATTCAAATTAAATTATATGCTGATTTAATCATAGCTGCCAAGGACACTTGATAAGGTGATTTAGTTTAAGGTGAATTACTTTCTGAAACCAATTGATCAGAATTAACAATAGTTACTCTTTTCTTGAATTTTTTCCTGATAGCTTAATTTAAAAAAGGATAAAAATTCAAAAACGCTTTCTCCTTTTATTTTCGATTAGATGCTGCAATTTCACTCACTCCATTATTCTTAATCTATTCTTTTGCTCTTAATGGATATACAGGTTTATTTGAAACTACAAAAAGTGGCACCTTTCCATTATTTTCAAATATTTCGTCATGATTAATGTGATAATAAATCTTTGCGAGTTTTCTTTGTGCTTTGCTTTTATGAAACTGTTCAATTTAATTAGCAGCAAGCCAATTATTCCTCTTTTTAGTTATAAATCTTCTCCCTAGAAATTTATCAGCTTCGTTGTTGAGCAAATGCTAGAAGTTTATTTCCTCTTCAGGTAAATCTTGCTAAGTTTTCAAGAGTAATTAGCTCCTCATATAATCGTCAAATGACTGTGTTTCACAGTCATTTTGTCTATTGACTTGAATTACAGCTTTTTTGAAATTAGCTTAGAAGGGGGTTTTAAGTGCCTTTTTCATGTAAGTGTTAAGTGTTATACGCAAGTTTTCGATTGTTGTCGAGTAAGTAAATTACTATGGTTCTTCACTTGTATCTTAATAGTGAAAATTCCAGGCTGTGAAATCAGGATTTGGGTTCTCATAAAACAATCCATCCTCCTGATTGAAAAACCCTGCTGCTGAAATCGAACCTTCCTCAGTTGTAGAAGTAAGATTGTCTCTTGGTGGTCTTGAAGCTTTCATTTGATTTTCATCACGTTAGTCCATCAGGTAGTCTTTCAATAAAAATGAATAGTCTTCGTTCTACTCATCCTGATTATCGTTTTCGAACTAATCATAGTCATTATCTTCATCAGATCAGTCGAGGTCTTATTACGAATTATTTGTGAAATTTTTATTGGTCTTTGGAGAGATAGGGTCTTCATTGTTTATTGAAAGTACATCATCATCGTCTTCTGATGATGAGGAATTGCTTTATTACGAATTCTACTGATCAGGTTAATCACACAATATTTCATCTTCATTTTCTTGTATTTGATTGCATTCTAGAATTTATTAATAAAACAATATATAATATATCTACAGTTTACTCTTATTACTAAAGATCATTTAGATCTTAAGTTTTATTACTATTCTTCTCTATTTTCTTTTTAAGTTTTATCTTGTGTTAGTATAATATTTATTGCTTCTTCTCGGTATTATTTTTACTTAAAATATTATTGCAAGATATATTAATTTATTGGAAAATAATAGAACTGGTATGTAATCTAACATCTAAATTAATAAAAGAATGTTTTATACATTATTAAAAAGTTTATTATAAAACAAATAAGTTTTTTATTCTTTATTAAAATTATAGAAATAATATTTAATTTGAAAGTAAATTATATTTGGCAATAATAGGAAATATAAATCATGACTTTAAAAATTAAAGTTAAATATATTTTCATTAAAAAATAAAATAAAATTCCTACCCTTATATTTTCCATTTTGATAAAAATATAAATTGCGAGATTTTATTCAATCTCACTTACTCAAAATTTATTTTATTTATAACTATTTCACTTAATTTATTGAATAATATTCTAAAACTCTTCCTCATATTTTTATTTAAATTTATGGTTTCACTATTAAATTTAATGCTTTAATTATTTCAGTTTTATAAATTTGTCACAATAGTTTAGCTTAGTTATCAATGTATAATACTTCATCAATATCACTTATATCCTTAGGAGCCTAGTGATATTTCTCTGGACCTTATAAAAAAATAAGAATTTTTATTCTTCAATTTTTAATAAAAATTCATATCTCCATTATGAATTGCTATTTATTTATATTCTAACAATACTTACCATCACTGCTTTTCCTAGTATCTTCTTTACAGCCTCCTTCGAAACTTTTATTATCAATTTTATCAGCCAATTCTAAACCCTTAGTCTCACTGAGTCCAAAAGTACATATTATTATAAGTAAACTCTGGCCCACATTAATCCACATAAATACTTCAGCATCCACGGTCACCATCAGAGCACTGATAATAGTAGCTAATCTACCAAAAGTATTTGCTAAACCAAAAGCGAGACCACGGATTTCCGTTGGGTAAAGTTCAGTCGTAAAGCAGTAAATCAAAATGAAAGTTAAAGTAATGCCAAATTTTATAAGGAAGAGTAAGAAATACTGGAGACCCTCGCTTTCAACAAAAACGTAGATTCCACTAGCAAACATGGTTATAGTAAAACCAATTATTTAAGCTGGCTTCCTTTTTGAGTACAAAAGCACAGGGTAAGAGAGATAGCAAGCTAAGAAACCAGTTAAATTTGAAATAGCTGAATTTATCAAAATATCCCCTTATAGCTTGCCTAGTTCAAGGTTAAGGCCATAGTTTTAAAAGCAATTTACAAACCAGCAAAGTGAAATAATCACTGCTTGTATTAGTCTAGTTTTATTTTTTATGAAGTATCGGCATTACTCTTTAAAAGGGGTATTATCTGATTCATCATCCTGTAGTTATAATCCTTGAGTAACTTTATCTTCAAGCAATGCTATTCTTGATTTAACTTTGTCATCTGGATGTAATTTTGCAAGGTATTTGTAAACTTAAATTGCTTTCTTATTTTAGCCAGTTGCGATATAGTATCTAGGAGACTCAGGCACAAGCCAGAACATTAAAACCATAATTACTAGTCCAAAAATGAATCCACTTATCACAAAATTCTTGAAGTCCTTTGTGATAGCAAATATCAATACCGTAAAAGTACCCATTAGACCATCAAATGACTAGGCTACTATTGTATAGAAATCTCTGTTACTGCTTGATGTAAATTCAACACCTAAAATATAAGATTGCAAAAAATAAGCATTTAGGAAGCCAAAAAGTAGCATATAAATTGAGACTAAAACATAAACGAGAGGAAGGAGATACAATAGATATAAAGCACAAGCTAGAATAAATCCAATCTTTGAAATGAATAATCTACCATACTTATCTCCCAGGACATTAAAAAACAAAGAGCCTGCCCAATTTGCACCGAAAGCGAGAGCTGTCATTATTGCTACTTCTACTCCATTACTACACTATAGGTCAAGAGCTAGTACTAAATTTCTATAAGTTTTGTTTTCATTGTACTTGTATAGCATTCCTTGGGTGCAAGCTTGATCCTTTGTACAAACAAGATAGGCTTGAGAATCTGAATTATAGCATTCAAATTATGGGTCTTATATTAAGAAGGGTATAGCAGCTACGAAAATTGTGTTAAAGTTGTACATCAAATTTATCACAATCTCTAAATATAATAGAATTGCTGTCAACTTAAAATTGATGCATTTTTTTGAATGTAGACAATGAATTTTAGTTTGTACGAGTTAAGCATTTCCATCGCTTAGTCAGGGGTCAAATTATCAATACTCCCTCCTACACCTTTTTCTTAATCTCCTGAATTTACATTTTAGTTTTTACTATCGTGATAAGCATTAGTCGATACTGATGAAACACTGGAATATCGCTGTCCATCTTTCTCTAAAGTTTTATCATGGCAATCCTTGTAGTTATTTTGCGATGGTGATTGCAATTCTGAATTTCTAATGTTGATTGTTGGGTTAGTATAATAAGATGAGGACGAGTGGGATCTCTCGATATTAGCATCTTCTTGAAAAGTTTTGTAAATTACATCGTTAGATTTCCCTGATTAAGTAATTTTCATTTTAAAATAGTGATACTATATTATTGATTCAAATATGTCAATCCTCAAATTTAAATAGAATTATAATTCACATTAATATTAATTATCATTAACCCTTTTTAAGAAGCTTTATTTGTAACTTATATAATTACTGTTAGTTAGCTCGTAAACTTAACTGTCTTAAAAGAAGTACTATATATTAAAGAGCAAAGAAGTTAAACGATTTTATAGAGTTAACTATAAAAATTACAGTAAGTGAAAAGATATATTTAAGGAAATCTTTAACCACGTATATAAAATTAAACTTAACCGAATTAATTGAATCTTCAAATGGAAAACGCAAACCCATTACGCAGTATGTGTCCTTAACCCCGATGGTGGTTCAGGAGTCTCAGGTGTCGTCAAGTTTATTCAAACAGTTGGCAGCAGAGTCGTCATTGAAGCAAGAATCAAGGGTCTTACACCAGGCAAGCACGGATTCCACGTTCACGAATGGGGTAACTTGACCAACGGCTGTGTCACCGCTGGTGCTCATTTCAACCCAACCAAAGTCACCCATGCTGGCCCTGATGACGAAGTCAGACATGTCGGAGATCTCGGTAACGTCGAAGCAGATCAAGATGGTAATGCCGTATTCCTCCTTGAGGACAGACTCATTAACATCTATGGTGATGTCAACAACGTCGTTGGTAGAGCTGTTGTCTGCCATCAAAAGGAAGATGACCTTGGAAGAGGAAATGATGAAGAATCCCTTAAGACTGGAAACGCTGGCCCTAGACAAGCTTGTGGTGTCATTGGATTATCAGGCCCACTAGAAATCACCAAGCTCTGAGCTAGAAAACATGAGTGATGTCTTAAAGATCTCACCTGTGTTTCCATCTGTTTCTTAAATAAATTACTCATTAATTTTATATAAAATCTTCAATCATATAGCCATCTTTACCATTTACATATCTTGTCGTATTCATTAATCTATGTTTTCAGTATTTTGCTAAATTAACGATGTATTATTTGACGTAAAGATTCATAATTCTATATTATATACTTTCATGAAATAAAAAACTTAGAATAAATTATTTAGCTTTTCGTCAGTTAATGACCTTAGAATTAAGACATTCTTACTTTCCTCTATATAAGCCGAATATTTATCTTATTTAAACAAATTAAAACTTCAAATCAATCAAAACCCTAAAATTAAAATGGCTGATACAGCAATTAAGAGTGAAGAAGAAAAGAAAGAATATTTCGATTCTCCAGAGGAGCTCAATTAAAAAGTTGAAATGCTAGCTTTATGGATTAAATCATCTGAACATTTCGTAGCTTTCACAGGAGCAGGTATATCTACTTCTGCTGGAATCCCTGATTTCAGAAGTGGATCTAACACAGTTTATATAAATTTTTAATACAGATATTCGATATGGTCATTTTTTACAAATAAATTGATTAAAATATATTAGTTCTTGAGACAGGTCCAGGAGTCTGGGAAAAAGCTGCTTTTAAAAAGGCAACTGCTGATAAAAAGGTAGCGAGAGTCTCAATTTAAAAGGCAGTGCCAACTTCAACTCACATGGCTTTCGTCGATTTAATTGAGAGAGGTAACTTGAAATTCTTGATAAGTTAGAATGTCGATGGTTTACATCGTAAAAGTGGGGTGCCTCCCGAAAAGATTGCTGAACTACATGGCAACACTAACATAGAAATATGCACTAAATTCGAGAGAGAATTCTTGAGAGACTCAAGAGTAAGAACTGCTTAACATGTTTTTGATCATAAAACTGGCAGGAAATGTGATGACCCTAATTGCAAAGGAGACCTCATAGATACTATAATCAATTTCAAAGAGGTAAGGAATTCTAAAAAACATAACTGCCCATTTATTTGTCAAATTTTCATTAAATAATCTGATGAAAAATTAAAAAATGAATTAAGATCTTTAACATTTTATCTTTTAGAATTTAAGAGAAAAAGACTTGGATCTTGGATTTGGTCATTCAGCAGTCGCTGATTTGCACCTTGTTATGGGAAGTTCATTGAGAGTATAAATTTATTTATTAAAATTAATATTATTTATTTTTAAATTATTTTTTTAACTCCTGCTGCTGATATGCCTCTGCATAATTAAAGATCAGATTTATTTTGTAATAAAATATATTGAAGAAATTTGACAGAGGTGGAGATCCTTGAATCAAAACATAAGTTTAATTTTTTTATTTTTATAATGATTTAATTAATTTATAATTTAGAAGAGCATTTCTTTTAATCATTATAAGATCGTTATTATTCATGAGCTTTATGGTAATTAATCAAAGGATAATTTTGATGTAATAAATTTCCATAATTATAAATTATGGTTTATAAAATTAATTACACGTTAATTTTAATTTAGTAATTATAGAATTATATATAATGTCTGGGACCAAGTACTTTTTTCCAGAAATTAATTTTACAAATTAAAATGAAAACAATTAAATGTTTGAATTTATATACTTCTAAGAATTAAACTGTTGAGTATTGATAACAGATAATATCCCACTTATCAAAAACTATATCACTTCTTTTCATTCTCTGTTTCACATGGTTCTATTAAATTAGATGAGTTATTCATCAAGAATTATCCTCATTGTTTGCTCTAATTGCTTGGCATTTACTTTGAATAAATCCTTCACACCCACTTTCTTAATCAATATTTAATCTAACTGCACTTCACTTATTTTATTCAGATTGCATTCAAAACCCCAAAACCCTTTCAGTAGTTTGATTGAGTTTTTGATTGATAAAAGTAGACCATTAGTGCATACTTTATTAGGGTTTTAAATAGGGTTTATGTAGGGGTTTATTTTTTAAATGTAATGTATAGTAGTGTGTATTAGAGAGGTTTTATTTTTACTATTCACTCAAACTATACCTTGGCATCATGTGCTAATTTTCTAAAATTGATATCTCCTATCCAGTTGATCATTTAGTCTATTGTTTGCTCTGCTCTGTGGTTTGGTCTTAAGATAATCTCTCAGCCATATCTTTCATTTTACCTTTTATCTTATTCTAGTCTAGATATTGCTGTATTCTCTGCTTTGAATCTTTCTTTCTCTTACAGCTATAGTAATCATTTCTTTGCATATCGCATTCAGCAATAATTGCTGCTAGAGCCCATACATCCCACTTAATATCACCATCTCTCCAGTCCACCCTTTCTGGGAAGTATCCAGGAGTACCATAAACGTTGCCAAGTCCTGAAGCTTCAACTCTTTATGATCTATTAAAATCAATTATTACTACTCTGAGAAGGTGAAAAGTCAAGCATAATATTCTCAGGCTTCAAGTCTCTATGAACATACCCTAAAGTGTGCAGCTCTTCTATGCCTTTTCAAACATTTGTAAGAATAAGAGGTAGCTACTTTGGAACTCTTTAATCTTAAATGTAGTTTCTTAAAGTCATTTAATATAGAGGGAGGCGAAAAGCAACATGATCTTGAGCAAGGAGTATTGCATCGAGCTTAATTATATATCTGCACTGTCTATCCCTTGCTTTTGTAAGAGCTTAGTTCTCATTGATAAATTCCATTTGATACTTGTCATCGCATTTAAAGTAGTTGAATGGATACATCTTGTATGCGAACTGCTTCTCATTTATGACCTTTTTCTCAAACTTGTCCTCAAGTATAAGATAACTTTCCTTACATTCTTTAAGGTCAATTACATTTAAAATTGGAAGCTTTAGTGCTTGTATCTTCAGAGTGATTTTCACTATCTCAGAAGCTGGGAGGTTTCTAACTGCTTTAATAAGCTTATTTTCTTTCTTAGCTCTTTGTTCCAAGGATTCTAAAGGGTCTCTTGGCTTTCTTTTTTGAAGGAAGACCTCACCAGTCTCAGGATCTATGACTTCAAACTTCTTGCCATGATGGTTTTATAGGTGAACTTTTAAATCCCTTGAATGGTTATATTGTTTATTGCAATATGGGCAAAAATATTTTCCATCTATCTTACCATGCTTAAGATAGAGCTTTGGCTTGTTAGAATGCTACTCTAAGATATGACGCTTAAGAGCAGATTTATAAGTGAAGTTCTTCTCACACTCTTCACAAAATGTAATGCTTTAATTTCTTTTTTCTCTTCCTCTTCTTCAACCATTTTTATTGGAACTTCGCATTGAATTCTTAGCTCTGCATTTCTATTTAACAACTGAATTGTTATTCAAAGTCTGAGACCTAAGGTTAGAGAATTTCAGGTTCGTACTAGGTAAATGCATCACAAGTCTCATTTTTCTTTTGATTCATGAAGGAAAGTTTTTGCTGGCTTATGCCAAGTAATGCCGCTTTTCTTAGTAAGTTGCCGCTCATTTTATAAATACTATTAATAATTATATAGCTGTTTAAATTCTACTTTTATATACAAGTAAGAGCATATCCTCAAAGATATAGAGAGGTTTAATGGGAACAGAGTGAGAGACATTAGTTTTATATTTCTAAAATTTTGAGATAATTTATATATTATTTCATCCATTTTATAAATTTAAATGCACCTAAATGTGTTTTGGGGAGTTAGGTGGTGCTACTAAATATGTTCTCGTAAATTTAGGAGGGGAAGTTTTAAAATTTAATTTTTTTAATGCACCACCTAATACGGTTTTGAACTTTAATTTAACCTCCTAATTAAGTTTTATATAAATTAGGTGCACCACCTAATTAAATTAATTATTATTAGGAGCAATTTAATGGAGAAAGTTTGATAAAAATGGAAGTCAAACTTTGAAACTTGGAGAAAGTTCCTCCATCTTTATCTATTTATTTGATTCAGGTTGACCTCCAAGTGGATCTCCCTATTTACTAGTAAAATTTTAGTAAGTTTAGAATGGATATCCATAATTTTAAATTTTATTAACATTTATAGAAACTGGAAGCAAGATGGAGTCTATGAATGATGCAATGAAGAGAATTTAATCTCAAGATTTAATAGGAAAATTCAGAAGTAAAGAAGATCTTTACAGATACTTGGTATAGCAAGGTAAGTTTTCACTTATAACTAACTTATTAACCATAGTTGGATTGTTCTTGCCAACACAGGAGGGAACAAAAATATCATTCTTAAAAGCATTGTTAAGTGAAGAGAAAAAAGCTTTTAAGTCTAATGAAATCAGAATGATCGAGATACCTAACTACCCTGAAATCTCAGTGACAAACCTATATGACGATGCTATGAGTGATCCGGACGTAGCTCCCTACCTTCCATCAAAGCTACAGCTCTCTAATAAGTTGCCAGAGAGAAACTTCTTCTTTGGTGTTCTTGCAACTCTGAAACCTGAGTACTTAAATGAAGTTATTTAAGAAGCTCATAAGAAACGCTACAGCATCTCTCCTGAAGAAAAAGAGAAGCAAGGTATTAAAATAAGTGACACCTGGCTGTAGGAACTTCAAAAGCATCCTTTCATCTCAAGTAAGCTTAGTCTTCTAACTTTATAGAAAAACCTGGTACTGCTATATACTTGATGAAAGAGCGCAGCAAATTTAACAGAGAGAGAAAGTCTCAAGTAAAACATGAATTGAGTAAGAGACTCTTCAAAGATTTATAAAAGCCAGAAGAGATGAACATAGATGCAGGAGCTGGCACTAAGAGAAGAAACATGGGCCCAAGCAAGCCTTAAGAGGAAGAAAAGAAAGAGAAGCCAAATCCCTTTACGGGCAAATTTAATATGTGAACTTATTCATTCGTTTAAATCTAAAACTTATTTATAAACACAAAATCTCCCTTCTCTTGCGCATACTTTTGCTTTATCATCGCTGACTCTTTTAGCAGCACTCTTAATAAAATCTACTGTATCTATCTTCAGATCGTGCATCAAATGATAGAGCAGAAGTTTCTTGTAGTGGCCTTTTAATAGGCCCCAATATAGTTCAATTCCATTGAATTGAGGGCTATAAGGAACATTAAATACACGTGTTATGTTTAGCCTTTCATATTCTCTCCTTGAGTCTTTAGTTTTATGAACTGATAAGTTATCAACAAACAGGATAATTTCTTGTTCAGCATACTTATCTCTTAGCTATTGCAAAAATTTAATATATTATTCAGTCTTAATAGAGCGAGGGTGGATAACATAAGTCTCAAGCCCACTATCTTCACTGATTCCACCAAGGATTGCATGAGTTTATACCTTATCCTTTTGATCGTAAACTTCTATGTTGCTGTACCTCTTATACCAAGACCTCGATATGAAGGTATTAAACGTGAATACTTCCTCATCAGCATGTATGAACTTTATATTATGCTCTTAAGCCCTCTGCATTTAATCGAATATATAATTTAAATTATCCTTATAAAATGGAACATTAAAGTCAATCACTCTCTTAATGCGATTGACTGTCTTGTAAGATATTCCATTCTTTTTATATATGTTCGCTATAGATTAAGCAGATATGTGAAGCTCAGGAAATTGGCGATGAAACATCACAGCCTCTAGGCTAGAGAGAAATGAGCCCATTATTTAAGAGTCTTATCATTAATAAGATATTCAATATGATGCTGCTAAAATTTTTGAGTCTTTTAGGCTTAGAATTAAGCTGCTATCTCTTTAAATTCAATGCTAATAGACAGTGAGACCTCACAGTTGCAGGAGATTTATGAAGTAGCCTTGCTATTGATGTATAATTAAGATTAGGTCTGGGTTGATCACCATATTAATCACATCCATAACGCAACTTAAACAATAAATTTATATACTCACTGTCATAAACTGACCCCAAACCTCTCATTTACTCACTTAAATTACTAATATTTTAACATTAAACCCCTAATAAACCCTATTAAAACCCTAATAAAGTATGCACTAATAGTCTACTTTTATCAATCAAAAACTCAATCAAACTACTGAAAGGGTTTTGGGGTTTTGATTCATTCACGAAGAATCCTATGAAATGTATCAAGTCGTCAATAATTATATATTTTTAGTTCTTATTTATAAAATTCAAGCAATAGTGGGTCTGATTTCTTTAATTGATTTATTGATATCTTTAATTAAATTAAAATATTAAAATCGTCACGAGTAAAAGAACCAGTTCTATCCATATCAAGCACTTTAAACACATGATCTATAAAAGATAGTATCAAATCCTCCTTAGTCACAAAAGCTTTCAATTAATCTCTAGTTTCCTCTTGCTAAGTCTTTTTAGGCATTTTATTCACTTTTTAAACTAATTATTTATACTATATTATTAATTATGACTTTCATAAATTTCATATAAATCCATATATTATCAATTACATGTATTAGAAATAGAGTAAATTAGTTATTTTAGCTTATATCATATAAATTGTCATATTCGTTTTTGTTAATAATTTTCATATTACTTTAAAAATGAAAAGTATGTATAATCAATTATATATAAATAAATAATATACTTTTTATTAATATATATTATAATGCCTTTAGAAATAAAGTTAAATTTATTTATATAGACGATAAATAGTCACTGTACCCCACACAGAACTAAGATATCAAGCTTTAAAGTTTCGAAAACTATTTATAAAATACTATCATAAAATACTTAATATAGTTTATTGTTATAGTGAGGATATTTTATAAATTAAACTCAACAATTGTAAGGATATCATATCATATTGAAAATGTGCTGATTTAATATATAATGTAGATGGATTAAACTCAACCACCGAAAAATAATAGTCCTAATGCTAAAGCCTAGCAGTAACATCAAATATTTAATATTATATTAACTTATAAATCAAATGAGGAGTAATAAACAGGATGATAAATAGTTTCTTTTATAAATTCTGGGTTTTCTCATAAATCAAGAGACTTTTATTTGATTTTTTTACTTTTAAATCATTTGTATTTGTTAGGATGTTTCGATTGCATCTTAATCATAAAATACCTCACAAATCGCTCAAACAGCTTACCAGCGGACTAAGACAGCGATAAAGAATGCAGAAAGAATGGAAATCAATAAATTTCTTGCAGAGGAAAACGAAGATACGGAATTCAAAATGACTTCAAACAATACAGATCCTGACAATCTCAAAAATATTTAAGTTTGACCAAATTTAAATGATAAATAAAAAAAAGAATTTCTAATTTTTAAATGCAGCCTAGAATATACAAAATATGAGGAAGGTCAAAGATCCTATTTAATAATTCTTAAGACAAGTTCCTCCAGACTTTAACAAAGCTGAAATTCATGGCGTAAGATTTTAGGTTGTATAAATTATGTAATGCTAGTATCGATTGAAAAGCAAAGAAATCTGATGTTTTATTAGAAAAAGTGTCTGAATGTATTAAATTAGTTTATAATTATAAATATGAGTGTTAAAGTCGCTGTAAGAGTCAGACCCTTCAATCAGCGTGAAGAGGAGAGAGGAGCTAAGCTGTGTATTGATATGGTAAGAATTTTTCTAAAGCTAATATTTATCTAGGATGGCCCTACTACCATTATTAATGATAATGTGGAAGGTCCAAAAACCTTTACTTTTGATTACAGTTTTTGGTCCCATGATGGATTTGATATAACAAGTGATGGTTTCAACAAAGCAAAAGGTGCCAGATACGCAGATCAAACAATCGTATACAATGCTTTAGGAAAGCAGGTCTTAGATAATGCTTGGGAAGGCTATCACTGTTGCTTATTCGCTTATGGACAGACTGGTAGTGGTAAATCATACTCTATGGTAAATCATATTTCGGCTTTTTAATGAATAATTTAAAGATTGGGTACGGAGCCAATAAAGGTATTGTGCCTATTGCTTGCAATGAAATATTTACAAGAATCAATAAATTAAAGAACCCAAACATGAACTTTGAGGTCAGTTTCTCAGTTGTAGAAATTTACAATGAAAAGACCTAAGATTTGATGGTCTTGCCTTAACACAGGCCTACCGGTGGTTTAAAAATCAGAGAACATAAGTAAGTGAGGATTTAAATTTCTTATTAATTATTATAGAACTTTGGGAGTGTACGTTCAAGATCTTAGTAAACATCCAGTTGATTCTTATGAGGCAATTGAAGCCAAGATGGATGAAGGATACAGAAACAGATCTATTGGATCAACACTCATGAATGCTACATCTAGTAGAGCTCATACAATTATCACAATCGAATTTAAGCAGGTAGAATATGTTGATGGCAGAAAGAACGAGAAGTTTTCAGTCATTAATCTGGTAGATCTTGCTGGTTCTGAGAAAGCTGGTCAAACTGGAGCTACTGGCAGCACATTGAAAGAAGGCTGTGCTATTAATAAGTCTCTCACTGTATTGGGTTAATGTATCTCTATTCTTGCTGATAAAGCTATCGGAAAAGAAAAGAAAACTGTTGTTCCTTACAGAGATTCTGCTCTCACCAGAATTTTGTAAAATGCTCTCGGTGGTAACTCTAAAACCATTATGATTTGTGCTCTTTCTCCAGCTTCCATTAATTATGAAGAAACTCTTGGTACCTTAAGATATGCGGACAGAGCAAAGAAAATTCAAAACAAAGCAGTTGTTAATGAAAGTGCTTAAGAAAGACTGATCAGGGAGCTGAGAGAAGAGAATGAGAAACTTAAACAGATTCTTCTAAAAGCTGCTAGTGGAGGTGGCATAATTAACTTGAATGATTTAGGTCTTGGAAACCTAGCTGAGCTTGTAGAAACAATGGAAGAAAATACAAAAGCTGTTGAGGAAATGGAAAAACCTTGGGAGCAAAAACTTTAAGAGGAAAGAGAAAGAACATAGAAAAATAATGACAACTTCGATTTCATCATGAAAAGGGAGGATAGAAAAGTTCCACACTTAACAAATCTTAATGAAGATCCACAGCTTACTGGAAAAGTCTATTATAGCTTGATTGATTGTAAATTTTTTATAAATCTCATCATTTCTATATGCATAAAGCATTTTCACTTAGATAGAGACTTAGGTTGTATAACCCTTGTTTTAGCAAGCAAATCAAGTAGTGAATCTAAAGTCTATAAACATTGATCCCAAAAATACTGACTCCTTTTGCTTATGCTGCGGTTTTCCGATTCCTATAGTATATACTCCTTTAAATTTTTGTAACCGCAAACTATTTATAGGCTGGATCGCATTTTCCATTGTGTACTGATATCAAAGAGCTTTATCCCTTAGGTCCTGGTTATCCAATGTATTACGCTTTGAAAAAGAATCTAACATGGTTACTTTTCATTTTAGCTATAATTTGTGGTATCCCTTGCACTATTCTCTCTGGCATACAGATATTTTAACTTTTAATTATTTTTATTTCATTAGACCTTGAAGAAATCTGGTTACGATATATCTTCCTTTCCTTACATGTCTAAAATCTCTATTGGAAATGTGTTTGAATTGAAGTAAATGTTCTCAGATGACGCTCTAATTGTGTTTGCAGACGTGATTGTTTACTTAAATGCAGCTGGAATAGTTTACCTGCTCATCCACTCAATATGGCTGAGGAAAATGCTAATTCAGACTAATAATGACCTGGACTAGGATGTAGTGTCACCGTCTGACTTCACTATTGTTGCTAAGCACTTGCCCAAAAATTTAACACCTGATTAATTCAAAGAGAAATTTATATAAACAAATTAACTAAGAGTTTTTTAAAAAAATAATTTTTGTTTTAATTAAATTTGAAAAGCAATTTAGTAAGTATGGTATTAAGGTAGCTTATGTTAACTATATAAAAATTAAATTATAAAAAAATCATTTTTTTAAAGCATAATAAATCGATTCTTAAAAAATTATAAGAAAATTTTTAATTTGAAAAAAATATCTCTAATTGATAAATTTATTGTATTCAAAAAAATTGAAGAACTATTTTCATCATTTAATTCCTTTACATAGAATTGTTTTAATTATTTTTTAACTACGCATACAACATTGAAAAGATGTATGCTTGCAACAAGGAGCTTATGACTTTATCAAGATAAAAAGCTATGTTTAAATTACACCTGAGAAAATTCATGCAAGACAGAGGTTTAACAAGGGATAAGATACAACAAGATAGATCTATTGAAGTCCCTCCTCTCAGAATTTAAACTGGTATATGCAAGAGTTACACCATTACTCTTGAGCAAATTAATAAAAGCATTGAGAAAGCCCAAAAAGAGATGATTGATTTCGAGTAGAATTTAGCTCCAGGCTCTAAAGAGGATCTTTATATTGGTACTGCATTTATAGTGCTTCAGACCTAGAGAGATTAATAGACCTTAATTAACTTATATGATGACTCAATTTGGACAAGATTAACGCAATGGATAAGCAACAAATTTTGCAGTTGTTGTGGAGACCAAGAAAAAGTTACAGCTGAAAATAGATTCCAGAGAGCTCCAGAGCCTACTGATGTTTACTGGGATAACCTCAATATTGGCTTCTTTGAAAGAGTCAGAAAAATCTTAAAGACATACTTTGCTACCATTCTCTTAGTGGGAGCTTGTTTTGGTATTATATATGGTATTAATGTTGGCAAAGATAAACTTAATAATAGTTCAGATTCCATATCAGATAGGACCATTAGATTTTTATCTATATTGTGCTCCTTCATTATTGTGTTCACAAACATTTGTTTAAGAACAGTTATTAGAGCATTTACCTAAACGGAGAAGCATGAAACTTATACTGCTTATAACTTTTTTAATTTATGCTTTAATTTCAAAATAATATAAATTTCAATTAGTTGAAAGATAAAGTAAATTTTTTCTTACTCTACTCGATTTCGCTGTATATATATTTGTAACTTATCAGTTGCTTTTAAGCTTACATTTGCAAGATTTATCAACACATCCATTGTTCCAATAGTCGTTAATGTAGCTACCAGTAGATGGTTCGTTGATGGTGGTCTAGTCTCAGATATCTTCTATATTATGATTTCCATTTCATTCCTTGACCCTATACTATTATATCTATATGATTTCTTAAAATGTTCTTATACTCTATGCACTAGATCCATTTTATGCTATAAGACTCTTTAAGAGATTTAGAGCCAGAAGATAAGGAAAAGATAGCATCATGAACCAAGAAGAGGCAAACCTTTTGTGGGAGGGACCACCTTTGGATATGGCAAATAGATATTCAAACACAGCTAACTTATTCTTGACTGCAATATTCTTCCATCCCCTACTTCCAATTTCAATCCCTATTGCTATGGTGGGCTTTATATTCTCATATTGGATTGATATACTAAATTTTAAATAACCAAAAGAAATCGATGTTTAACTCATTTTAAGTCATTGCTATTGAGAAGACATAAAATACCTGAGCAAATGTCAGGACTCATGGCAAAGTTCATAGCAAATCTCTTGCCTTATTTTGCCTTCTTATGGTCTCTCAATTTATTACTTTTCTACAGAACTCTTTATAAGGAATACTACGAAGATGACCCAAGACAAAAGCTTATTGTTCCTTATGCCATTATTGGTCTAACAAGTTTATAAACAGTTTTTAATTTAAGTTTTTTCATAATCCTGCCAATAAGAACAATTATCAACAGATGTTTAGCTGACAACACAGAAGATGCCTTAACCTATAAATATGACGATTTTATGCTATAATTCCCAACAGACTACGATAGAGAGAATCCAGTCACCAAGAACGAGGCTTTCATTAAGTTACTCGAGCATAGAATTTAAAAAGAGAAGAACTCTGTAGAGTAGGACAAGCTTCTACTTCAAAAGAATTAGCTCACCAATGCCTCAGTATTTGACGCAGTGAGAGCATATTCAAACAAGAGAGAAGCCATGAAACAATAAATGCAACAGCATTCACTCCCAGGATTCTCCTAAGGATAACCTTAAGCCTAACAAGGCAACCTTGGCCAGGCTATGATGAGAGCTTACAATTTTAACACAGCTTAAGTTTAGATAAATTAGGATCCAACCTAAGCTTTAAGATAGGGTGTTTCTTAATACTATTAGCAATACAGCTAAGGATACAATGGAGCATATGGAGGAGGAGCTTATGACTATTACGTCAACCACACAATATGTCCTTCGTTTTTATAACATTACATATGGTATAAATCTAAACCCCTTTATAGTTTTATATAAGTTTTGATTGTCAGGGTAATATTGAGGATTAGGGTCTTTTTTTATTATTTTTAGTTTTGTTGTTAGATTCAATTTAGTATATGATTTTCATTGTTGAGATTTTATCTTTTATTTTTATCATCACTACATCTAATAAATGTTATTTTAAAATTATCCCATAAGGAAAAATTTTAATGATAGTTCATTTATTGCTTGTTTTACTTATTTAATTAAAATAGCTAAATTTTATGAATCATCTTTTTATAATTCTAAGCGACTCCATTTTTTCAATAATGTTGGTACAAATATAGTTTAATTATTTAGAACATGGTACCAATTTAGTTTTGAATCAGATTGATACTTTTCCATTAAAATATCAGTAGATTAAAACTAGGTACTAATTTAGTTTTTGTACTATTGAATTGGTACCATTTAAAATTATACTGATAGTTCCGGTACTAATTAAATTTAAACAATTCAGTTCTACTTTAATTAAATTTAATAAGTTAAAATGGATATCCATATCTGAAACTTATTTCATTTTTAACAAACTTTCACCACGTATCTTTAGAGGGTTGACTGTCTATAAGATGCCCATATTTTATAGGTGTCCAAAATTTTAGTGCCATGCTATTAGAAATACAAAAACTTAAGATTGATCTCCATTTATAATAATTTTTAAATTAAAACATAATAAAATTAAAACTATTTTAAAATGAGTCAATTTATGCATATTTTTTATTTTAACTTTACTTAAGTTACCAAACTAATTTGTATTGAAAAATAAATGTTAATTAAGAACGCAAGATAAAAGAAATAAAAGTCTTGACGCGAATTTGAAAATATTTTATAATGAAAATTTCAAAAATATTTTTGCATAAATGCAAATTTTTTGAAATGATGCAATCATCAAAATAAAATAAATGTCAGTATAAGTGATAACTTATGAAAAAATGTCATTTAAACTTATCTTTTTTTTATTAAGAATGCATTAATTTATATGCATATGTGATAATATAAAAGATCAATATTATAAAATTGGTCATATAAAACTTTAATATTTTCATAGCAAGGGCGAAAGTAATGATTCCTAACTCAAATAAACCCTAATCCCCAACATTACCCTAATCAATAAAAACACATATAAAACTCATTAGGTTTTGAATGCTTATGGTTAAAACTATAATCCTGCCATAGCCGCACCTGCTTCAGTGTATGATAATGTTTACGATCCTTACGCAAGAGCAGCCGGAGCTACTGCTTCATCAAATTACAACAACTAATACCCAGCATCTTAGTCTAGTCATCCAAGAACTACAGTTAAGGTCAAAGAAGACTTGCACAAGGAGAAAAATCCTAAGAACTTGAAAAAGAAGAAAGATAACAGCAGCGACAGTGATAAGAAAAAGAAGCATCATGGCAAAAAGCATCAGTAAAATGTGAAAGTAAATGACTCTTAACTCGCCATAAACCAAAGCGCAGTTCGCACTTCTTAAGAGTAGCAAAATAATAGTTACACTGCTTAAAACACAAACAATCAGTATCCTAACTTAAACGGCAATCCAGTTGCTTATGATTAATACTCTCAAGCCACAGGTGGTGTTGGAGGGTATGGCAATAATAACTACTCACAGCAAGCAACATATGACTATAACTAGAATGTACCTGCAGCTCAGCAGTAATAGTACAATGATGCAGCCTATTAGTAATAGCAGTAGTACACAGCTGCTCAATAATAGAATATACAGCTGCTCAGCAACAATATTATCAAATAATATATAATAATTATTATGTGAGTTAAAATGATAAATATTTTTTTCTTCTAATTTTAGTATAATACGCAGCCCAAGGATATGACTTAAAAAATATTATATTTTTATGGCCAGTAGTATAATGCCTAATATCAATAGTAATAATATCCAAATCAAGGATATTATTGAGCTTTTTAAACATGAAAGGTGAACCGACAAAATCTTAAATTTTAGAAAAAATGAAGCTTATATACAAATTGGACCTTTGAAATTTAGTAAAATCTAATTTTTAACAAATTAACTCATATATTGCCCTATATAATTTGGATGATAAAACTTCTTTGAAATATTTAATTCAAGAAATCAACGATAAGGAATATTCTCCCACACAGGGTTAGGGTGCTACAGCGTATGGATAGGGATTACGTTTCTCAGCAGCATTAGGACCGGTAAACGCTTTTCTCCACTCATTGTTATTCTAGTTGAATTCTACGAGCTCTGTCCCAGGGTTATATCCGGTTGACATCTTGATAGGAGGAGACTTGGTGATAGCGAGATTGGTTTTTTTCGGAGTTTTCTACTTCATGACTGCCACGTCAACTCCCTCAGATACGTCTACATCACGACTAAGATTAATGGTTTGATTTTAGAATAAAACAATGATATTCTAAATTAATTCGATTTTAATCATTAATCATCATCATTTAATTCTTACAATATTATTTGCTCCTTATTCTATCAATATAATGATAATATTTTCATTCAAGTTTATTGCATGGCCCCCATCTGTCATTTGTTTCGATATATTTCCTCTCGTTCTTTATTATGTCTTATGCTTCTTATTTTATGGTTAATATATAGTCAATTTATATAAGATTGTGAATGGCTCTCCATCAATGTCATATTCATTGTTGGTCCTTGGCTTGGAGGTATACTGCGGTACCCTTCATTACGAGCATTAATGCGCTGGCACAGGCTAGGCTGTTAACAAGTCTCTTGTTTTCGCTGTAAAATTAGACAGCTTGAGCTTTTGGATTTGCAAACATAAATATAAAATAAATTATAATATAAAATTGGTAAAATTAGAAAATAATTTTTGAATATTTTGATTAAATAAATACAAAGATTTGACTTGTTTTTCTCACTGTTTGCAAGTTGATTAAGTATTCCCATTTATATTTGTGTTTCTTTTAATTATATACTATATTTATTTATGGTTTCTAATATTTTATAATAAATTCTGGGCTATCTGGGTATTTACTTTATAGCTAGAAATAATTCTATTGTAAAAATCTTATAATTTTAGTATAACATTTTATTCTTTATAACACTGTATTAAACATTAGGAAAAATGAGAATATCTTTATATAATTTACAAATATTTAATTTATAAATGGGAAATTGTGCATCTGTTTGCTCTGGTGGTGACAACTCTTCTTCATCAGAAGCCCCAAGAAGTCTTGCTTATACTATAATAAATAAATATAAATTTTGTATTTGCTATGGCCAGTGGTTCAGCTGAAAGAGAAGATATTCAGTAAAAATATTTTCAATTTATAGAAAATATTTCTACCAAAAGTATTAAAAAATAAAATATCAGCTAATCATTATTTAATTAAAAAATGATTGAATTGATAAAATATATAGTTATGCTTTGACTAAACCTTATATATCGCTAAAATTAATACAAAAATTTTATTATTTAATTTTTAATAAATGACAATATATTAGTTTATGAAATAAAAGATGCAGTGTAATAATCTGAAGATAATTATTATCAAAAATGCTGTTTAATATAATCATTTTAACTTTATTTTACTTCTAAATTATTAAATATTTACCTATTATAAGAGCATTGACACAGCATTTAGATTATGATCATAGTTAAAATATGGATCTGTACACTTTTAAAATAAAGAAAATCAATATCAAAACTCTTTTGGAAGCTCCACCCCCACTAATCAAAACCCCAAAACCCCTTAGTGAGGTTTATAAGTGCTTTGATTTGTAGGGTATAGTTGGGGTCTTATTGGGGTTAGTAGGAAAACGCAGGTTTTTTATGAATTTAATGAATATTTAATGAGTATTACTGTACTTAATTCAAACAAATTATATCTGCTTATCCTTATGATACCTCTTGAATTTAGCAGTCTGTAGTTGTTCTAGTATATAATCCAATGATTATCGTGGATATGCTGGAGCTTTTACGATGACCATCTCAACTATCTTCTTAATTTCATTGCATATTTCATATTGCTTAATATGTTTAGCAGCCAAAATTATTGATTATTTCTCATGTTTTGTTCCAAAGTATGACATACTTTCCATATCGCACTCTAAGATAATTGCTGCTACCGCCAAAACATCCCATTATACAGAGCCATTGTCCAATTCTCCCTTATTGGAAAGTATCCTGGAGTGCCTAAAACCTTAGCTAAAGTCACTATCTCTTGTCTTATTGCTCTGTTGAAATCTATGACTACTACTTCTAAAGGGCAGAGATTTAGCATTACATTTTCTGGCTTCAAATCTCTATGAACATACCTTAGATCATGGAGCTCTTTTACACCCTTAGTCATATTTGTAAGTATCTCATTCAAATCATCAGGATATCTATTATGGTAGAGATACTCTCTTAGGAGTCATTTCAAACTTCTTTAGTCTCAAAGCAATAAAACCATGACCAAGTATAACTCCGTCAAGCTTAGCTAAGTTCTTGCATTATCTTTTTCAAAGCCTCTCTCAGTACTATGTATTCATTTGCAAACTCATTTTAATATTGCTCTTCTTAATGAGATACTTGAATGGATATACCTTTTATGCGAATTCATCAACAACTATAAGTTTTACCTTGTTAGGTACGTCAATATTCAAATAGTTTTCAATACAGCTGCTTATGTCGACTGCATTTAATGCAGGTATATACATTGCTCTCTCTTATAAGCATGCAATATACATACCATTTGCTGGTTGGTTCATTGACTCAAACCGCTTCTATCTCTTAAGTCTCTCATACTGCTCTATTTGTGAATAAAGAGAGTTATTTTTTCTTTTAGCAGGTACAAGCTTTTAAGTTTCCTCATCTTTAATCAGGAATTCGCTTAGATTATGCTTTTGCATATGTCTCTTTACTTTAGCTTAGTGCGTATAAGACTTCATGCAGGTAGTGCATTAGTATCTACCATCTACTTTATCATGCTTGAAGTAGATCTTAGCTCTACCAGAGTGTACCTCTTTGATATGTCTCTTCAAGCTAGACTCAGTTGAGAAAAAATTTAAGCAGTCTTCACATAAATGTTTTAATTTTTTCTATTGGTTGCTGTTCCTTATCTTCCTCAACCAATTCAACTTATGTTTAAACTCCCATCTCAGCACTCTACTTCTTGTATTAAACTTAAATTTTAAAGACCTCAGAGTCAAACTCTAGAGCTCTTAGCTCTACCTCCTTTTCAATATAAATTACTTCTGGTTTCTTGGAGGAGCCAAAGTTGAGCAATGATTAACCTGTTCCAAGAGAAACTGGCTTACGATTTAAGTTAGCCGCCATGTTTAAATTCAATTTAAATTTCTATTATTAATAAGTAAAAACCTCACTGGGCTATACTAACTTTGTATAGGAGCTGGCACTGCAACAACAATGGTTGATTCTTAGGTGTTAGACATCATATTTATACTTAGTTTATAACTATACATTTTCTAATTTTATGCTTAATATTTTTAATTTTTGTACCAACTGAGAATAAATTCAGGTTAGTACTGGTACCAATTAGGTTTTGAACCATTTTGGAACTTTTCCATTAAAACCTTATAGTTTAAAACTTGGTACTAATTAAGTTTTGGTACTATTAAATTTGTACCAATTAAATTTAAACGAATTTAGTGCCGGTACTCATTAAATTTAAACAAATTTAGTACTAATTTAATGGAACTAAATTGATAAAAATGGAGCTCCATCTCTGAAGTTTGTTACAGCTTCTGCCAGCTTTCTCCACGTATCCTTACCAGGTTGACCTCCTATAAGATGCCCATATTTAATACTAAGATTTTTACAGTAGGATCCAGAACTCTATATATTGAAATTTGAAATTCAATAATAAGAGAAGGAACAAGTATGGAATCTATAAGTACTGCTATGAAGAGGGTTGAAGCTTAAGAAATGATCTCAAGATTTAGGAGCAAGGAAGATCTCTATCGATACCTCACTTAGCATGGTAAGCATGTGACATATACTTAATCATATATTATAGTGGGTTTATTCCTTCCAACGATGGAATGTACCAAAATTTCATTCTTAAAAGCTATACTCTGCGATGAGAAGAAAGCCTTCAAAAACAGTGAAATTAAGTTGATAGATATACCAAACTACCCAGAGATTTCAGTTACTAATCTCTACGAGGTTGCGATGAAAGATGAAGAGTTGGTAGTTTTTCTTCCTACCAAGAAACAACTCTCTAACAAGCTTCCAGAAAGGAGCTTCTTCTTTGGAGTTCTTGGCACTTTAAGAGAGAGTTATCTCAGAGAGATCATTGAAGCTCACAAAAAACGCTACTCTATTTCTCCTGAAGATTAAAAGAAGCAAGGCATACTAATAAGCGGACCTGGCTCGCTGAGCTTAAGAAGCACCCATTCCTCTCTAGTAAGCTTTGATTCATAACTTTGTAGGGAAACCTCGAACTGGTATATTCCTAATGAAAGAGCATGCGAAGGTTCACAGAGAGAGAAAGTCATAGACTATTTATGAAGTGAGCAAGAGACTTTATAAAGATGTCTAAAAGCTAGAAGAAATGAACATAGATGCAGGAGCTGGCACAAAGAGAAGAAATATGGGTCCAAGCAAGCCTTAAGAAGAGGAGAAGAAAGAGAAGCCAAACCCCTTTATGGGCCAATTTAATATGTGGATATATTTATTCGTTTAAATCTAAAACTTATTTATAAACATTCATTCTTCCTTCTCTCGCACAAACTGTTGTCTTATCTACGCTTACTCTCTTACAGCTGCTTTGAATTAATCTACTGTATCGATGGGCAAGTCATGCATAAGATGATACAGCAGCAGCTTCTTGTATTGAGTCTTGATTTAACTCCACTAGAATTCTATTCCATTAAATTAAGGACTATAAGGAACGTTATAAACAGGAGTTATGTTTAGGTCTTCATAAGCTTTCTTAGACTCCTTAGTCTTATGAACTGAAAGGTTATCAGCAAACAGGATGATCTCTTGGTTGCTATACTTCTCTCTGAGCTTATGTAGGAACTCTATATACTACTCTCGCTTAATAGAGCGAGGGTGAATCACATAACTCTCTAAGCCTGAATCTTCACTTATACCAGCTAAAATTGCATGGGTGACTACCTTCACTTTTTAGTCATAAACTTCTATATTATCTTACTTCTTATTCCATGACTTATTAATAAAAGTGTTGAAAGTAAACACAGCTTCATCTGCATGTATGAATTTGATGTTATTGTCAATAGCTCTCTGCATTTAATCATATATATAGTTTAAATTATTACTATAAAATGGCACTGTAAAATCAATCACTCTCTTCACTCTGTTGACAGTCTTGAAAGTAATACCATTTCTTCTATAAATGTTGGCTATAGTCTAAGGAGAGATGCGCATATCAGGAAACTTGCGATGAACATTACAGCTCGCTAGTCTAGAGGAAAGTGTGCCCAATACTTTAAAGTCTTAGAGTCACAGAGGTGGTCAATATGGTGCTGTGAGAACTTTTATTTTCTAGCAGGATGCTTTCAAGTACCAGAATTAAAATGCTAAACAGCTAACATGCAGTGATACTAACAGTAGAGGCACTCTTGTGTAAGAGCTTTGCAATAGCTGCATAATTCAATACTGGTTTGACTTAATCTATATTAATACTCGTACCATACCTAAGCTGAAGCAGTAAATCTAAATATTTCTCATCATAAATCGAGCCTAAATTTCGCTAATTTCTATTTCTCATTTTGTAAATTGGCCTAATTTCTCTACTAACCCCAATAAGACCCCAACTATACCCTACAAATCAAAGCACTTATAAACCTCACTAAGGGGTTTTGGGGTTTTGAATAGTATCAAAAGGTCAAGATCCAAGTATCCAAGCATAATCTAATCAAGCTATGAGCGTTCCACAGAGGTCACTGCTTGCTTAAATTATTGATATGATAGAAAGAAACTGGCAAGCAATTCATTCCAATATCATTCTAAAATGATATTTAAGACCCTAAGATGCATTTAAGAGTAGTTTTAGCTAATTACGAGGTGACGTAGAGATTTGAAATAAACCCATCTGCTTTAAGTTTACTTAACAATTCAAACATGTCTGCATTTTATGATGGTCTCAGATTGAAATAAAACATCATAAACATTAATGACAGTGATGTCGCTAAGGAACAGCTTCAATCTCTAATTCAAGAATACTACGAAGAAGAATAGCTCTTAGTAGTCGGTGGCTTTTAAGATTACAAAAATCTATAAACATTCAATTTCATTCTTGCAAACCCTCACAAAAATGATAAGTCATACCGCAGACAAGAAGCTTCTTTTTTCTTGCAAGTTGAGCATGTAGAATCACTTTAAGATTCCCTAGATGTTCTTGATTCCTACAAAGATCAATTCTTGCAAGGAGTGTTAACAATCAGAGATTCATAAATGCACGAACATCATTTCTTAGTTATGAAAACATACGAGTTTGGCAGATCAAGAAACACTTTTGGACAGATTCAAATCAATGTAGTTTAAGAATCTGATCTCTTGTAGAAAAGTGTCAATGAAAAGTCATTTGTGCAAAATGTTCATTACAGCTAAGATAACAGTGCGATGGTATTTAGCTATGGTGGGCAGTTGTTTGGTGTATCAGGCAAATAAATTAAATGGTAAATACTTGTGTATATTTTCTAAAGCAAGAAATCTAAAAAATTCGGACCTCCTTTTAATTAAAAAGAATCTAAAGGAAGTTGTCCATGCTAAAATTGATTTTAATTAATCCATGCTTTCTTTAATTTATTGAAGAAGTAGAACAAATTGCTGCATCATGGCACTAAGAAGAGCTTTAAGATCCCTATGTAGAGGATGCTTAAGAAGAAATAATTGAACCAGAACCTTAACTACCAGTTTATAAAGAATTGACTTTTACTGAAAAAGATATTCCAAACTCCTTCATTCTAGATTTCTATAAACCAGTAGGCTAATTTGTATTAAACCCTGATCTTGCTTAAGATAGTCACTCTGCAATCTTAACATCTATTGATGAACTGAGCAAGCTACCTTACTTAACCTATTATATGCATATTGATGTTAAGTACCAAAATGAGACTTAGGATATTATTGTTAAGGATAATGACCCAACTATTTAAGATTTTGAAAAGTTAGTTAAAAATGAATTAGAGTATATCGGAGTGCATGAGCAGTGGAAACTTTACAAATTGAAAAACAGAATTTAAGGCGTATAGAAGTTTTTGTACGTCTCACTTTGCTAAGAAGTTGTAGCTAACTGTGTCTATGAAGTTCACTTTTATAAGAATTATGTATCATAGCATAATCTTTATCAAAGACAATCAATTTATTTTTATCTTTTTAATGCTTGAACATTTCTAGTTTAAAAATTACTTAGAATTTAAGGTATTTTGAAATTTTTAAATGAAATTGTATTGAATACATGTTTACAAGCGATGGTAAACCCCATACCTATGCAGTATTAGTAG
The DNA here is from genome assembly GCA_000711775.1 of Oxytricha trifallax. Classification (NCBI taxonomy): domain Eukaryota; phylum Ciliophora; class Spirotrichea; order Sporadotrichida; family Oxytrichidae; genus Oxytricha; species Oxytricha trifallax. The sequence goes on along the minus strand of ARYC01000183.1, from coordinate 58,455 downwards.
AAAGAGATGTTATGGACTTAAATTCGCTGCTCAATATTTGGGCTGATGAGCATCTTTCTAAGAAATTGCAGGAATATTGGTGCGAAGAAAAGAAACTTTTTATTGGCTACTAAATTGTAAAATAAGTTAGAAACTTGAACTCTATCAATCATGGCTTAATAAGACCTTCCTCATTCTTGATTGATCCAAAGAAATTTGAAATTAAATTGGCTTTTAATTTTATAATTATTTTATAAGTTAAATTGCAAAATAAAAATAATAAAATATATGAAATAATCACTCAATCTATAGTTTGAGTTATTCTTTTTCTTCCAAATAAATCAATAATTTTAATTAAGCTAACTTAAATAAATTGGCTTCATTTGGATTTGCTTCTCTTTAAGGATTTGAATAAAAAGCCAGAGGATTAATGAAGGGGGTCTAAGATTTATAATTTGAAAATAGTAATGTTGAATAATGTAAGCTAATCTTGAATAAAATAAACATGAGTTACAATTCTTATGCTTACTTGACAGACTTCCTTGAAAGCCCATAAGACGATGTTCCCTTTATAATTTAAAGTATTTTTAATGAATCTTAAGAGCAGAGAGTACTTGATGTCATGGTTAATTAAAACACTAACCTATTCTAATAATTCGCTGATGAGGAAAAGAGTCAATCTGTTTACAAATTTGTGATTAACACCCTTCAATTACCTTATGAATACTACAACATGTATTACTATGATGAGGATAACTTACAGAACTTGCCTAGCATAGAGCTTGTTTAAAATGTCAAGAACAAGCTCTTTAAGAGACACTTATGCCAGAAAATTGTTGAAATGTTTGAGATGAAGGATGTGATATATCATATTAGAGAAAGTAGTGACATTGACCTCCTTTTCGCACTCCTCTAACAAGTCATGGTAAGAGGCGATTTGCATTTAATCAGGGATTTGGAGGAAGAATTTGAGGAAATTATTTCGCAAGATGTAAATACTCTTTCTGCATTAAAACCTTAAATTTAATGATACTCAATTTTAAGAGAAATAAAAATAAATTTATCAAGGTTAAAATTGCTTGAAATAATTTAAAATCTATAAATTTATTTTGGTTTAATTGTTACTTAGAACAATGCTAGAAGAAATAGAAGGTTAAAAATCAACATTTGACAAAGACTCTTTCAAGAATCTATCTAAGAGAGACTAATTAATCTACTCATTTGTTTCAGATCCTAAGAAAAATTAAGACTTCATTAGACAATCAATTTAAGATTTGGATTTCAATGATTCAAGACTGTTAGAAAATCTGAATCATATTATCGCAAGCTAGAAAATGTAGGTGATAAGTCCATAGATCCCAGTCTACTTCTAAAACAAGCTCTAAATACTTTATGGTTAAAAGCAACAGGATTCAAGAAAGAGCATCAATGACTTGATTGCAGAGTCTGTCAACAGATTCAAAGTCATTAAGCAGTTTGTTTAACTTATGTTATATCACCATCAAGCAACTTCAATTGATCAGTATGAATCAGATCCAAAACATGTTGCTTTAGCACTGCATAGATTTGGGCTTGATGTCTTCTAACATAATTCCAAGGTAAAAGAGCTATTCAAGCAATTTTATGCCTCTTTGTTGGATTAAGTTGTGAACAACTAGGGTATGCAAGATGTATTAGCTTATTTCTCACAAGTAGAGAACTTTGATGAATTTATTATAAAACCCCGTTAGTCAATTAAGAATGAAGATTGGGGATTAAGAATAATGAAATTAAGAATTAATTATAATTGGCTAAAATTAAATATAATTAGGCTAAAAACAAATTTACGCACCCTGATTGGTTTATTTTATAGAGACAATTAATCGAGCCAATGGCTTTAATAATTAGCCAAAACTTTAATAATTTACGCCAATTATAATTAATTTTTAATTTCATTATTCTTAATCCCCAATCTTCATTCTTAATTGTCTAACGGGGTTTTAGAATGAACAATATTATATCAGCTGTATCTCGAGACTAAACATGATCATTGCTGAAATCATGAAAGATATTAAATCAAATGGGGAGGAGAGAATCCTTATGAGCTTCTAACCATTCTTTGAAAAAGATATCTACGTATAATTTGTTACTTAACAAATCAGAGGAGAGGACGCTTCAGAATTTGCTGAATACATAGCAATAGTGACTGGCTTGAAAGAAGACGATGGTGAAAAGTTAATGGAATTCCAAGCTAAATTTTTGAATTGATTATTGATTTACACATCTAATTATTTACCTTCTAAAATAATTGACCATCTTGTTGTAGTTTAATGTAAATTTAGAATAAAGTGATTAGTAACAAACCATTTTCATTTTCTCTTAACTTGGTATTCAAGATCCATGATTTTTTCATCATACTTTTTGAGATTATCTTCTAAGTACTTTTTGTCTTGCTCAAGGATGTCTCTGTCAGTTTGCATACTTTTGAGTCTTTCCTAGATATCTCTGAGTTGTCTCTAGAAACTTTCACTCTTCTCTTTCTCTGACAAGAATCTAAAAACTATGTTAGATATTAAGATTATTACCTCTTCTCATTCTTCTCAAGTTCTTTGATTCTCTCATTTTTCAAAGCAATTTCTTCTTTTAGTTTCAATATAGCAGCTTTCTTCTCTGCATCGTACTTTTATTGAAGTTTATCAATCTTTTAGAAATTCTCATTGGTCAACTCATAGATTGATCTTTCATGTTGAGATTTAAGCTCATTAGTTTTCTTTGAGTGCTCGAGTAATTCCTTTCTAAGTTGATCCTCAATTCCCTCATTTTAGAACTAAGATTTCAATCTGCTCAAAATTTCATCAAGATCGCTTTTACAAAGACCAAGTAACTCTTTAAATTACCCGCTTCCATTTTTTGAGTCATCTCCAGTTGAAGAATCATTCTCTACTTTATTTAAAAGTTTATACTACAGGAATTCAATCTTGTTTTGGTACTCAATTGTCACTTGCTCTTTTTCCTTTTCAGATTGGAAAGATTTTTCTTTATATTGAGCCAATTTTATATCAATCTATTCAATTTTCTCTATCAGCTCTTTGTTCTTGATTTCTAAGCTTTTGTTTTGGTTCTGCAATAGTTCATAATCATTTTGGGTAAGTTTCAATTAAGTCTCTGTATCTCTCAAACTTTTGTTTTGGTTTTCCATCTGATTTAAAATCTCATCTCTGTGCTTATTTAAGCTTCTTAGCTTTTGATTCTCTTCAGTCAGCTTCTTTAGTTCAGTATTATCTTTAGAACCGTAAGCATTCTTTTAAGTGAGTGTTTCTTTAAGTTCCAAGTTCTCTTTTGTTAATTACTCAATTTCCTTGCATTTCATTGTGTAACTCATCTTTAAGTCATTTAGATCTTTCTTAGTTTAAATCAATTTTTGGTTAAGTTCCTCGATATTAGCATCCTTAGAGTCTTTCTCTGGTTAAGCAGCTAAATTTATGTTAACTTTCTACAGCTTTTACTCAATGATTAAAGATTATCTAGTTTCTGCTTGTGTTTCAGCTTTATTTGCAATAGATGGCTTTGAGACAACCTAGTAATTTTCTTTCTTAATTAAATCCGACTCTAGAGTTAATTTCAGTGGTTAAGTAGTAGCAGGAGGTTCTTGAGATAAAATTGGCTTGATAGGAGGATTGGCTTTAAACCAAGGATGATTGGTAACTTCATCAAGGTTGATTCTTTCAGCTGGATTAGTTTTGAGAAGCTTTGAGACTAAATCTCTTGCTACACCTGAAAAGCCTTTAGGCCACTTAATTCTGAAGTTAAGGATGCTATCGAATAGCTCATTTTAGTTTGCTCCTTCAAAAGGGGGACTACCAGTCAACAGTTCAAACATAAGGACACCAATGTTCCAAATATCTAAGGATTTATCATGGCCGCATTGCTTGATCATTTCAGGTGCAAGATACTCAGGTGTTCCACAATAGGTTAATCTTCTTCTTTCATCATTAAAGAAGTTTGACCAACCGAAGTCAGCAAGCTTGACTGAATTGTTTGAGTCTAAAAGAATATTTTCTGGCTTAATATCTCTGTGAATGATAGGTGGATCTAATGAGTGAAGATACTGTACTGCAGATATTACCTCTCTCAGAAATTACGCAGTTACTCTCTCATTTAATCTTCCTTCTCTCTTCAGCATGGTGTAAAGCTGTCCCTTAGAAGCATATTGTAGAATCAAGTAGAAGTTGTCATCATCTTCATAATGATTATATAACTTCACGATATGTTCATGATTCAGGTTGTACATGATTTTGACTTCTAGCTTGATTTGTTCAATCAGATCATGTTCGATAATCTTTGCTTTGTTGATGACTTTAATGGCAAATACATTCTTGGATACTTTGTGCCTGACTTTGTAGACTTTACCAAATCCTCCAACTCCTATATTTGAGTTTGCTAAAGACTCAAAATCATCTTTTCTACATTCTCTTTCTTCCCCAGATGTGACAGAAGGTGATAAGAATAAGATTCTATTCTTTACGTTATTAACTCTTGATTTAAGCTCAGGTGGCACCGTAATATATTAGGTTTTATGAAAAGGGTGTTATTTACAATACGCAACTTCTTGAAAAAATATAATAAATTAGAAAGATTCAACAATTACATTATTATAAGAGAGTAATTATATTATTAACTATACAAGTTTAATTTATCAAAGAAAATACTTTTTTTAATATAAATTAATATATTGATGCCCTTAAGGTTTTCATTTTCTTTCAAATTTAAATATTATTTTAGTTAATTGGTTTAAAGTATATTATTTATCATTTGTATTTTTAGGGAATTAAATATAAGTTAAGCTGCCATCCTTATTTAAGTTAAAATTACGCAGAGTATCTTAACATATCTTGTCTAATATTCTTTCTGAATTTAAGCATATAACAATTTTTATATTACTAAATAGCTGAAATAAAAAATACACCATTGAACAACTATATTATATTAGATTGTGTACTTTTTATCAAACATAATTATTTTCTTTATATGTTTTTGAATTATCTTTGATAAAATACAAAATATTAGTGTTTTTATTAAATAAATTAAACATTCTAGAACAAATTTACAAAACAATATTTTTTTAAATATCTAAAAGTATAAGTCTTGTTATATCTTGATGCGTATAAAAATTCACATCTCAATTTAAAATTAAATAAAAATAAACTACTATTGAAATGTAAAATCGGCTGAATTTATGAAACTTATTAAACATAGTAGTTCCCAATTTTAAAGCTAAGTCAATTAATATTAAAATATTATTTCCAAATTCCTATATCTTAAATTACTTATGTTAAGTAAATAAGGATATAAATGGAAGACAGATATGTATAGTTATTAAATAATAGAAAGGAGAAAACTTGTGCTTTTAAGTGTTAAAGGAATTAAATGCTTAGAAGGTTGACCTTCATACCTATATCTAATACAGCTAGTAAAGGGCGCTTACTAGCTGGATCTTAGACATTGTGTAAAAGGTCAATACTTCCAAGCCAATCTTTAGTTGCTCTCCAAATCATTGAAGTCTGCTTATTCAAGATGATCAGCCGTAGTTAAGTCTGAACATATCGTTGAAGCAGAAGTAGCCAGCTGAACCACCTGGGACCAAGTGGAAGACTTGAGCGAACTTAACTGGATTCTCACCACCGTCGATGAAGAGATCTCCTGAGGCGAAGCACAAGATACCATTGTTTACTGATGGCTGTGCATCGAAACTCTTGATTTGATGCTTGATTGTGCCAAAGCTATTGAACTTTTCAAGAATTGCAGCAGCACCTTGGAATTGCTCTCCCTCGAAGGTGAGCATTGAATCATTAGTGTACAATTCCTTAAGACCCTAAGATCAAAAGGTTAATAAGTAACAATTATAGGAGATATATTAGTGTTAATAGTGGAAAAATCTAGATCAATATAATCTCTAATCATCACAAACTCAATGGACATTTGAAATATTAAGTGGTTTATATCAAGTTATACTTAAAGTATTGGACATTTTAAAGCCTGAGCTTTATTTAAGTGTTTATAGAGTTAGTTCATATATTATACTGCACATTATATAGATTGTTACTTACTGGTCTGGAGTTGTCAAAGACATTGTAATAGTGAGAAACGAACTGCTCTCCGATTTACATGAAGTCTGCCATCTGTAATCTAATAAATTAATTATAAACTTAATAAAGATCGATGTTTATTAGTCAATTTAATTATTAAACTTTTAACAGAATTTGTGAATATATTGTCATAAATAATCAAACTTCATTTCATCAGCAGTAATCTAAGCCTTTTTAGTAGAAGTCAGAGTTTTTAGTGTTATATGTTTTATATTAATGAGAGAATTTCCTTTCATTTTAGAATTTTAATGTGTCTTTTTATCTCAAATTTATAGACGGAATCTTTTTCCTGAAAAGTTATTTTTCTCAAACAAAAGATTTTGACAGGCAGTCAAATGTTTGAACATAGTTTCGATATTTGAATCACCCAACTTTGTCTTCTTCAATTCATTTCCATATTCTATAAATCATAACCTTTAATATTTTTGGAATAGTTATGATAAAATATTTGTCAGCTAAGTAATGTTATATAGAGGTAAGAAAAATTTTACATTTTAAATGATAAACCAAACTTTCTTTTTTTTTCAAGATGACAATGAAAACTATTTATTCGGCAGTTTTTATTTAAGAATTAATTTTTACTTCAAATATTCTTTATATTAACCAATAAATGAATTTAATTAAATACAGATATACATTTTTCTTCAATTTACTAAAAACTTTTTCTTCAATTATTAAAACCTTAAAAAAATAATCTAAATCATTTTTTAGGATTTTAGGGATTTGAATTTCATATATAAAAATACTGATAAACTTACTTAAGGGTATTAAATTTGTCAATTAATTTAACCTGTATTTCAAAAATTAATTAATAATCTCTTAAGATTTCGTTATTCAATTAATCTGCAATCATTTGTCTCTAGTTAATACTAACAAGAAATTTGAGCTCGCTTTTCTCAGGTTTTGGATAGCAAAGTAACATTAAGACATCCTTAACTTCCATTCTTAACTCTGTGCCAGCTCTATTTTTAGAAGGAAAATAGAATCTTCCATGACCACTAATGTATTTGTCCAAGTTTAAACAAATATAAAATAAACAATAATGTGAAAATTAAAGTTTCCAGCAAAGTTCACAGCACCCTCTATATCTCCTACACTTATAAAATGAAGGAATGTAAGAACATCGATATATGATTGAACTTTCTTGCTTTTTTCATATAGTCTTGAAAATTTCTCTTTGATTAAATCTTTAGCACTCTGAATATCTCCACTCAAGATCATATACCTCAAAAGACCTCTATCTTTAAGGTATATCGCAGAAGAGGCTTTTTAATGCTTCTCACTTTTTTCAATTACAAAATCTGACACTTAAGGCTCTATGTACAAACTTCCACTTCTATTTATTCGTTTATGGAAGCCATCGAATAGCTGATGGCCTGGTGCTTATAATGCACTAATAGCATCCATGACGTTGACTGATTATAAATATAAATGATATAGCTAAATAGAGTATTCACTTATAGATTAGAATATCAGTTAACATAGAAGAATTTATCATTTAATATAATGATTCAGCCCTAATTGTTCTCTTAACCAGACTATTAAATTATTCATCCAAAGAAGTATCGCTGAGAACTGAAATCTGTTTATTTAAGCCTAGAGATTATTGAGCTAATGAAGTGTCCTATTATTTATCCTCTTCATTTAAAATAGTAGTCGTTTTTATCACTACACTTTTTTAATGCTATAAATTTATGTGAGGATGGTTATCGTTCTAATTGACATCTTCGTTATCATCTTGTTCTCTAATTACCCTCTTAGAAGGTGGCGAATCCTCAACTTTATAAAGTATTATCTTTTATTTGTATCAGTAATTAAGTCTAAAATAGAAAATGTTAAAATATAATTATTTATAATCCTCTAATTCTTCCTTTCTTTCTTCGATGGACTCATGCTTCAAATAAACGTTATGACTGTTACTTTTATCAACTTGCAAAGAATTGGCATGAGTAGAACCATTCATGCTATAATGAATCTTCCCTCCTACATCATCTTCAATTCCCTGTAATGTTTCAACATAGGCATAATGAATCAAGTAAGATTAGACTAATTCATGAATACTGCATCTATTCTATGGTTGCTTAATGATCTCTTGATATTCTGACTCAGCCAATTTTATTTTGAAGCTTTCTAGGTCGAATTTAAATTCATCAGATATCGAGCCATTAAAATTTGTTTAGATCTCTTCATTGATGCTCTATAAACATACTGAAGCATAAAGCTTATCCTTTTAGATGGCAACATTTGAAAATGCATTCCCAAGGAATCGACCATTCAAGGTGAAGAATATTTGCTTTCTAAGCATTACTAAACCACATCCTATAACATCATATCTTTCAAATTTAGGTCCGTATTCATCCCCGGTTGCTTTTAAGTGAAAAACTTTGCCGTCAGATTTATAGCCATAAGACCTCTTATCTGTACCTAGTTGCTTAGTTGTCTCACATTCTTATTCTGAAATGCCTATCATTATCATGCTAAAATTGGTTTATAATGAAAAATGAAGTTTATATTACTTTCTGGTGCCAGCATTTAAAACTTTGATTTCGAAGTAAACCTGATTAATTTATGAGTTATTTGAAAAAATTACATTTTTAAATTTAAAATACTTCTTAGGCCGTATCAATAGGAATGTTAGATTACAAAGTCTAAGAAAATAATATTAAACGAAATTATACATACACAAGCGAATGTTGGTTAGGGAAGCTTCTGCTTGATTGAAACTACCTATTTACTCTGATCCTTATACTTTACAAATGTGTTTTGACCTAAGCTTAAAAACATTGTCCTATTTCTTTCCTAGGTATAATCAGAGCAAAATTTATAGTTCTGCAGATAATTCTAGAGACCATGAGAACACAAATTTGGTGTGCTTTTTGAAGTACCCAAGTTGGTTTAGGCTGAAGTGGTATTAGTTTTTTATTGGGATGATTGCATTTTTAAATTAATTTGTAATTTATAAATTCGAAATATGTGAATCATCTAATTCTCGTATAAAATTAAAGAGGTATGCTTACATGATCCCACCAACATTCCCAGAAGTTAGGGAGCCAGTGTCTAAAAGTGATTTCAAGCAATTCGAATACAATACTGCAAATCCAGCAAACTTTGACATCTCTGATAATCATCATCTTGAACCACCATCCAAACAAATGAGCAATGAAATGAATATCAACTGTTGCATCCCATACATTAAACATGATGTTTGTTGGATGCTCAGGTGTAAATACTCTGCAATCTGAAGCATAAGACTTCTCTGGTAATTCTTCTCCAAGAGTTGGATCGAAAAACTTGAATACCTTTCTTCCCTCATTCAAAGGTTGGTATAGCAAGAATATCATAAACAAACAGTAAATAGATAAAAGCCCTAAAAGTACTCTCCAGAAAACAGGATGTGGTCTTTTGATTAAAGTGTCTGGATATTGAACGGAAGCAAATGCCACAAAACCAAATATTGCTGCTGCTATACCACTATAAACGATATTATACAAACACTTGTGAGATAAATTACATTTTAGATGTGTATTTGAAACCATCCTTAGTACTTCCTTCATTCCATTCCCCTGCATCATGCTTAGGCACGAGTATGTATGCGAAAAAGTTTAACACAAACAATGTGAAAACCATAGTTGTGATCGTTCTAGGAGTGTAAACTTGATTTTAATATATTTTACTTCAAAAAAGAAATTCAATTAGTTTAGAAAAATTGATTGTAATCATATTTCTCTAAGTTATGGTGACTAGATATCTGAGGGCTCACATAGTATTTAGTTTCTTAAGCTGTTTAAATCAGAACATTTCTTTATGTGTAATCCTCATCTGTACCTATCATGGAATCTTAGGAGTTCTTTATCTAATTGACCTTTTTCTATTTTGACATTGCTTATATTGCAAAGATATACACAAAATCATTAAAAATAAAAGGGATATTTAAAATTAAATTTCTTGAATGCTAATATTAAATATTAATGATAGAGATGATGTCACGATTAAAATGATTATGAGTGAAATAAATTTATGATATGATATAATATCTTACTGACTTATCCTGCCTTAGGTACCATAATAATCTACAGCAAATATCAAGTAATTATAAATACAATTTGCTTTTGTAAAATATTAAAATTGACTTTATAATAATCTATAAATCAAAACATTCTTCTACTACTCTTCTTTTTAGCTCTACCAAATTATCTTGATGTAACATTTATTTTATCTTAATCTTTGTCAAGAATACTTTCTAGCTCTTTAAGATCTTTGTAAACCTCATCACTTGTTAAAATTTCAGTATCGATTTCATCATCTATATCAAAGCTAAACGGTCCAATTTTTCTATTATTTTGGCTTGCAAAGGAAGTGTCATTTGGATTGTAGCCTGTGCCCATCCCGGCTATACCTCCATAAGTGACTTTTTTCTAGCCTTAGAAACCAACTTATGTTGTGTTATTTGATTAAACCATCCTTCTAACTTTTTCTAAGAGTCTTTGCACTTTCTGGGAGTGATCTCCAGAGCCCATCATGTCATCCTAACCATAGCCTCCATAATTCAACTTGCTCTGACCTAAAAAGGAGTTATCTTATCTAGGTTGAGCAGTATAAAATCCTGGATCCCTTCCTCCAAAAGAAGTGTTTCCCATTCCAAGGACTTGAGATCCTGCAAAACCTAAAGTTGTTTTTCCTGCTTTAAGTTAACTGTTCTATATTGATGCTTTTTTCAAAGACCTCTCATCATCTCTTTTCTTTCTGACATCATTAAGCATATTTTAAACACCAGTTTACCTCATTCCAACATCTTAGCCATAAGATACAAGTGGAAATTTCCATAAATAACTTGACTTTAACATATAGCCTTGTCTCAATATGCCTTGGAGCTCACCTTTTAAATTCCAAATTTTTGCCATCTTATCCATTCCAGCGCTAAATATTATGGGTGAATCAGTTTCTGAAATGTAAGTTATGGATTTGATTATATCATTATGAGCTTTCCATTAAGCTGTCTATCTAAATTAACCTTCTTTTATCAAAGGTACTATCTCATTTTCACCCTAATCATAGTTGCTTGAAATATCACTTGCTGCATCATTATGATCATGAGCTTCACTCTCTGCCTTCTCAATGGGGAGTACTCTCCAAGGATTTCTTTTATGGTTATTTGAAACAATATCTACTGCTTTTAGATTGAAATCAGAAAGAATTGTACTTAGATCTTAAACTCTGATATATCCCATTTCATCACCAATAATAAGCAAAAAGGTTTGAGTTTTCTAATCATAGAATGAATCTACACTTGTAATTGGACACATTTTCTGCAAAGTAAACATATTTCTCCAGCTAACTAGGCACTATTTGGCTTTTGGATGAGGCTTGGTTAACCACAAATAATAGTTGACCTGTAGAATCTGCAGTTAGTAGGAGAGGGAAAGGTTTTATAAATTTAACGATAACAACTTCAGCACTATGAGCGTTAATCTCTTCTTCAAATTTTACTCGCTCATAGTCCCATATAAAAGTTTAAGTGTAGAAGTATAACTATCTTGAAAATAATTTAATAATCTAACAGAGTGATCTCTTGAACCAGTAGCAATAAGACCTAAATTATGAGAGTAATCACCGCATATTATATCCTTTTTATGACAGTTTTTCTTTCCTCTTAGAACATTTTCTCTTGAAGATTTTAGTTCCTACTTTTCATCCATATGAATTTTAACTACTCTGTCCCAACCACATGTGATAATAGTGTTGTCACTATCTCCATAACCAATGAATGATATCTCTCCATCTTAAGGATCATGTCCTTCAAGCTCATTTATCAAAACTCCAGACAGTAAGTCAAATACTCTTACTCTGCCTAAATGATCTCCAACAATCAGTTTTCTATGACTTTTATCGAATTCCATGCAGGTTATATCGCTTTCAAAAATGTTCTTAAGAACTCTTACTGGTTTTCCTTCTTTGGCATTCCATATTTTGATTGATTTTTCTCCTGCTATATAAATTTCAAATCTTATTGGAGAAAATTTTGCACATAAGATAGGGTGATCATCAGATAACTCTGGAGTAAAGGGCTTGGTATACTCGAATACTTTAAAAACTCTTGAACCACAAACTAACCGTCTATGTTTCGGAACTACTCTGAGAGAAGTAACTTAGATAACATTTGAAACATAAAACGTTTAGACACAACTATAATCGTTAATGTTCCATACCTTTACCATACCCTTAGTATCACAAGTAATGAAAACATTTAAGTTAGCTGGACAGTTTACTCCAACTAAAGGTGATTCATGACCATCAAGCTTGATGATATACTTTTCACAGTAAGGATTCCATACGAATACCTCAAAATCAAATCCACAGCTAACTAGAATTTTGTGTCTCTCCGAATAAGCAATTTCTCTGACAGCTTTAGAGTGGCCAATTAAAACTTTTGTTGGTTCCTTAGCAAAGTCATCCATAAGATCGTCATTATAATTTTTAGTTTCTTCTTTTATGGCCTTTCTAAAATTTGAGTGGGTTCCTTTCTTAAATACTCCCTTTTTATTATCTGTAGAGCCGAGAGTAGATTTCTTTAGCAAAGACATTTAGCCAAAGTTTTAATTGCTATTCTTTTGAGAATTCTTTTCTTCATGATCGACCACTTTGTTATCAATTAAGTTGTTTCTAAGATCCCATAATTTGATCATTTTATCGTATGATCCAGTAGCAAGGAAGTTTATATTAGGGAGGTCTACAACACATAAAATGATATCTCCGACAAACCAAGGAGTTCTTTCAGTGATATATAGTTTATAATCGAACTCTCTCTTCTCTTTTTCTCTTAATGCTTCATCTTCCACAAAATCATTCGAAAAAATTTTCTCCATGTTCCATGCAAAGATAGCTCCATCTGTGCCAGCTGAGAAAAGAACTCTCTTTCTTTTCACATAGCAAAGGCATTTTTGAGTGGAGGGAACATGAATCTTTCTGATAATTTTGTAGCTTGCACTTCCAGCATCGTAAAACAAAATAGTCCTATCGCTTAGACTCACACATATTGCGTTTTTATCAGGTGCAAATTCTATAGCTAAAATCACTCCTGGACACTGTATGTCCATTTCGTTTTTCATGGTTAACCCATCATAGATCCTCATAAATTTCATATTTTACTCATAAAGAATGACTTTGTCGATCTATTAGAAGTAGAGAATTTTCTCAATATAGTTATTATGAGTGGTCTAGTCTGTAATCTCTGACTCAAAATAGTTCATATTCATGTTTCCAATATTCTTAAATTAGTCAATTTCATGCTCGATTAGATAACTGGTGAGATCCTCAAATTTTATGGTCTCTCCATGAGTCTTATTTGCTCTGTAGAACAAATCCACTAAATCTTGAATGAATTCTTCTCTTGTAGTTAATTTAGTGTCTTCCAAAACTTCCTTCATTATTTTTACAAATTAATCTACATCTACTGATTCGTTTGGAAATTTCTCGAATGCCTCAGAGACAGCCAGCAACTTGATAGAGTTTATAAAGAAACGCAAGCAAATCATTTATTTTTAATAAAATATTATAAGTTGTTAATTAAATCGAGCTTATCTAATAAAATATTTAAGAATAGTATCTTTAAAATAGGAATTTTTTAGAATTTTTATTTTATAATAATAAATTCTCTCAAGACTTGTATTTTTACGATAAATTTCCCTGTATTTATTATCTAAATAATTTAATATCTAATTACTTAATTAATTAAGTTTATCAAATACTTCAATTCTTAGACATAATAGAAGTTTTAAAAATATTGAAAAATTATGGATATTTTAATTTTGATTACTTCTTATCAAGTGAATTAAAAATTGAAGTTTATATATTAATTTAACTTATAAACAATTAAAGTTTGCAATATTAATATTACTTGGATCAGCAGAATATAGACTTTCAATATCTGCTTCGTTAATATCGTCCTTTTTCTTGTAAAGATGTGCATGTCGCTTTTTCTTCTTTCTTTTATTTCCTTGGCCGTACTCCCCATCGTAGTCTCCAAAATTATCTCCATTCCCAAATCCATCTTCTTATCTCTCTTCCTCGCTTTCCTCGTCCTATTTTATCATTAGTTTATATTTTGGATTTAATATTTAAGAAATAATTCTTAGACTTCAAAGTTTTATATAACTAATTGACTTACTTGAGGATATATTTCCAACCCCTTTCCTGAAGAATTGATGTAAGCCATCTGCGAGAAGTTCTTAACCATAGCATCGAAAATTGGATGTTTTTTATGTATACTATCATTGTCAAAGAAATTGGCAGTGACTGGTCCTCCAGAATTAATAACTGCTGCACCTCTTGCCCCTAAGTTCTTATTCATATTTGATTTATTTTAAATAATTTATTTAATTGTTTTCATGCTATGGGTCATAGATTCAATTAACAACTCTTGATGTTTAATAAGCATACCTCTTAAAACTTTATACAAATACTAATTCATTTTTACTATAGTTACTCCTTGACCTCTTTGGTTGCAACATGTTAGGCATAATATTAGGTGCATATACTTGCAAGTACCTATATGTGGGTAGATTGAATTGGAATACACTAAGAATAGAGATTTAGAGATGAAGTAATGCGGAAATAGGGTTTAGGTTTTCCTTGAGAAATTCAAGCCAAACGTGTGGGTTAGATACGATTGGGGATTTTTCAAAACACTTCATAGATATTTAGCAGTCATTTTCTATTGCTTCTTTGTACTGGCAGTCGACTGCAATAACTTCTTCCTTAAGTTCATTAAACTTTGTTATTATAGAATCAATCAGTCAAAACATGTACTTGCACTATGTTTATGTGGGTACCACCTGAACATAAAATATTGCAAGTAAGATTAGCCATTTGGGCTTTCTCAGCGATAGCAGCAACTAAAGAATACTATGAGTACAATTCAAATCCATATTGCAGAAGAGTGGGCCCCTTTATTTGGTTAACTTGCTTCACTCTACTAGTAGAGTTCTCTATCATAATCAGATTTGGCACAGATATGTTCACAGCCCCCTTCCCCTGGTATGTGGTACTCATGTGGACAATAATTGGAATAATAACGTTAATAGGAGGTGTTGTTGCGTACAGGAATGAAAAGAAATATGGAAATGAATATCAAAATATTAGCGATTAATTCAGCTTAAACGATCCTCAAATTGAGGCTGAATTAGTTTCTAGCTATAGAAAGAAAAACGATTGAACATAGATTATTAAAAATATATCGTCCACTAATTTTTATTTATTTTTTATTTAAATCTTGATTATGATATAACATTTAAAATTAATATTGGCCGATATTTTTAAATTTAGATTTTTATTCTGGAAAATAAATCTAATATAATTTACTAAAATTTATTACAAACTGTCTGTCATTCTTCAAGCTAGTTAGAATTGTTTCTCTTTATGTAATCTTTTTCTTCGAATTAAATTATCTTTTTCTTTTTCATATCAGTCTCAATGCCTTCATAGAATCCCAAATTCGACAAATTAATTGTACTCGTATTTTTACTAACACTTCCTCTATGTAAACTTTCAAGACTCAACCGATTAAGATTATTTTGATTGTTCACTCTATTGACAATTTGCATTTTCTTATCAAATTCTATGGTTTTTATAAGTGTGGGGAGATATAACTTATTTTACTAAGTGTATTTATAGACAGACGCCGATCCCATTACAATCCTTTCAAATTTTTAATGATGTCTATGAGTTTAGTCTTATGCTCCTATCCCAGAGTTATTATGATTAAGTTATTGGGTAATTTTGTCAGTTACACTTAGCTACTCAAGGTTTCTAGTGGATCTTGAATCTTTTAATTTAGATTTGATTGGAGTTAGTGAAGCTTCAAAAGGGTTATTATGAAACTTCATAACTTCTGAATGAGATACTACTTATTCATCAGATTCCATAATCTAAGGCAAATTAAGTTTATGACCTAGTTTATAAGGAGCTTCACCTTCATCTTCATATTCCTCATTGCTTAAAGGTTTCAGAGAAGCCACAGATTGAGACTTTCTAACTTTTGAGAAATTCATTGTTTAAGTATTTAAGAATCCCTTGTTGTAATAAACACTGAATTTTTAGAATAAACTACATTAAATACCTTATTAGGTTTATTTCTCAGTAGGATTATCATCAATACCATCTTTTAAAAAGACTATAGGCTCATTCATTTTATGCACACTGAATGTTTTTATTGAGTTTTTAGTAGCTTATGGGTATAGTTTACTAACTTCCTTAGATTTGTCCACGTAATTTTGATATGATTACTCCATCCCAAATATCTTCTTGACATCAATCTATATATCTCTAAATCTTCTTTAAACCCACTCTTGCTTCTTCAGAGCTTACTTATTAATTAGTAATTAAATGTCTTTCGAGAGTTTTGTCATGAGGTCTTCTTTTGAGATGCAGTATGCAGTCACATTTGTCTTGGAAATTAAAGAATTAAATTTAATAGCATATAATAAATTACAGAGTAAGAGATGCCAACAGTGGACTTTTGAGTTTTCTATTTGGCATTACTAAGTTATGGACTTTAATTCTGTCTGCCTATGTTGAAGCCCCATTAAGATTTTGTCATGGTGGAGTTAGGCTGCTCTTCTTAATTATTTACTTATTATTAAAGGTATTCATATCTTTCTTACATAGTCATTATTGAAAATAAGAAATCTTAAAAAAAAATAATGCTAAACTTCCAAAATAAAGGAATTAAGACTTACTATTTACTTTTTATTACAAAAAAAAAATATGGACCTTAATATTTTAATAAACATAAATTATTAAAACCCTAAATTAATGCTGTTTTTAATGTCTACCATATTTTGATATAATTCTGGTTATTTTAATAAATACTATAATTAAATTTATACTATAATGCACTTAAATTTGCAGTTAAGCTTTGGTTCTTTATAAATATAAAAATAACTAATTAAATCCACAAGAATTTACTTTTTATTGATCTCTTAATACAATTTTATTCTAGTAATAATAGTAACTCCTCCCCTATCCATTAATTTTCGCTTATGATTCCAATCTAGAAAGTATTCATAGTCTTTGAAAAATATCCCCTGTTTTGAGTTACAAAATTTTCCGCTTTCTTTGGATCATCAGTTGACATACTCTTCTAAATTGGGATTTAATTAGACTGCAATTTGCAATGACCTTCAATAATTATATATGCCATTTAAGGAATCTGACCCTCTTAAATTATAGTTTAGTTTGGAATAAAGCTAACTTTGTGGAATAGCTGAGTCATTTTCTCTCTATTAGAAGTTAATTAATTTTAGAGGCCAGGCACATTTTTCATAAGGAATTGAGTTTTATCTTAGATTTGCTAGTTTTCATAGAGTTTTTCCATGTATTTATAGGCTTTGTCATAGTTCAGTGCAAGAACTAAGCTCTAAGAAGTGGAATATACAAAGCAGGAATTCCATTTCGAGGTTTGTTTTTTAAATTTGTCTAATTAAAGTAAGTCGAAATTTCCGAAGGCATATAGTCCCTCAAATTCTTGGAAATTTTATCTTAGAGTAATAAGATCCTGAGTTTACCTGTCTTCTTCCTCCTATAAATTCATATATAAATGATCTAAAATCTTTAAATACTTACCTTATAGCTGTTCCACGGGGCATGAACTGATTTCTTAAGACTTCCTTGAACAAGAATGTAAATGGATACATTAGGATTATCTTTCTTTACAAGCATTTCATTTTATTTCAATTCATATAAATCATAAAAAGCAAGAGTTTCATTTCTGATTCCAGCAGCTATATCTTTAAATTGAGGGATGTCTTTCAAAGCATTTCTAAGTTACTACAATTGAAAAGAATTGGTAAGGTTAGATATTTATCAATTTAGACCATATAAATAAATCTGAAGAGATTTAATGACATGATAGCAGAAAACTTATAACGATTATGGTTAGAGCAATGCTCAATTTAAAGGTAATAATATTTCTTAACTTACAGGTAAATCGTCATCATTAAAGCATTTCTTCTTCTTATAACTGTCCCTTAATTCCAGAAATTTTTCTATGATAGCCCTAGTGACCTCTTCTGACATATTTTATTACCCTTAGGCATGTTATTGCTATTTCGACATTAATTAAAAATATTTACAAATTCTGCAATTAAATTAAAATAAGGATATTTTAACACTTAAAAATATAATATGAGTGCAAAATAAGTGATCTTATTTTTTATATAACATTCGAAAAAAAGAAAGAAATTAAAAATAATTACTTTAAGATAGCTATTATGATTATCAAAAAATATGAGATATCTTATCCTGTGAATTAATATTAAATCATTTTAGGTATTTTAATCTAGTGTTAGTATCATAAAAAATATCTTTTGGGCTTAATCAATACCCTATTAATTTTATAAATATTATTGGCATCATGTTACTTAATCTAACAAAATCAAAATCCAATACAAAACCCCAGTCTTCTAGTAATCTAGATTAACATCTAATCTCTACAAAATCAGGCTAATCTCCCAATCAAATAACCTCAAATACTTACAATATGGTAGAGGGTTATATTGACGAGTCAGAATTAGAGCGATAGAGTAATGAACTTAATGATAGATCATTTGAGGGGGTATATGATGATGAAAATTAAGAGGAAGGAGAACCGGTTTTGATATCAAGTATGATTGACTTATTAAAGATTTTCAAGGTTCAAATGGTAAGTAATTTTGAGGTTTTTCAAAACCATACTGTAGGATGAAGATCAATTTTTCAAGTTTAAAAACAGGACATATAAAGTCGACAAAGAGGCAATTGACTTTATTGGGTTAAAAATGTAATAAAACTAGGCGAATCCGCAATCTACTTTAAGACTGTAAACAAGCATAAAATCTTAATAAACTAACTATTTTAGAGATTGGTTGCTGTAAAATCCTTCAATCTAAGTCACCTCATTTTATAAAATTATAATTTTTTTTACTTTATTTTAAATGAATGTATCATTAGAATTCAGTTCAAAGCAGTCAACTAGATCCAATAATGAGAAATGTAAAATTGATTTCTACTGAATAATTTTATTATAGACTGATCAGAATTTTTTCTCCTCAAGAAAACAGAGAAGTTCTTCGTAATATAACAGGAACGAGCATCCTTATAATTCATAAATGAATGCTGCTGTCTCTATTCAGCATTAGCTTTCAAATTAGCCATAGTATAACATGTTTCCGGTTTTGCCAGGCTTGTATTAAGTTGGCAGTTACTACTAACCCCAGCATCCTTTTTAACAGAATAGTGAAATGATTAACAGAATCTATTAGTAGCAATCTCAAGCGTCAAGTATTATGCAAAGAGGATATGAAACGGATCAAAGATTTTTCAATACATTACAATAACCAAAGATGAATTAATAGTAATCTGTATAAGGAGGTTAAGATGTGCATCTTGCTTACCTATTTGCTTCCCCATTAATGCTTGAAGTATCATAGGGCGATTATCATGATTGTCTTTCACCTATTGGTTTTAAAGAAGAGTTTGAATAAATTGTTCTTGCTCTTGAGCCAAAGTAAATTGAATTCAGATATAGATACATGGTAGCAAATGACTCAAATTTAAGAGAATGTCTGAATGACAATCCAATTGGTCTTCACTTTGCAGGCCATGGATTTGAAAATACTGAAAAACTTTATTAAGGTAATTAAAAAGGTTGGTTAAACAACAGAGGAAAGGGTGATATTCTTCTCTTTGAAAAGGAAGATGGATCTTCTTCATTTTACTCTGAATCTGATTTGAAGTTTTTGCTAGAAAATACTTATAGAAATCAGAGATTAGAATTTGTAGTTGTTGCTTCTTGTCATTCAGAATGTGTAGGTAAAATCTTTTAAGCTAGTGGAGCAAAGCATGTTATCTGCATTGATTAGAAGAAAATTCTACAAGATGAAGCAGCTATTTTATTTTCCAAGACATTTTACAGTCACATATTTGGGAGCAATCTCAGTATCTGTGAAGCATTTGAATCTGCAAGGAATCTCATTAAGAAATAAATCGGTCATGTTGAAGGTGAAAAATTTAAGATTCTGCTAAATAATCATAAGTCTTGCAGATCAAACGAAATTCGAAAAAGATTGGTATAAGGAACCCTTATGTACAAGGGAATCACTCCTAAAATTATAAAACTTCCAACAAAAGTAACTCCTTTTATTTCTAGAAATAAAGACATGTTTGACGTGATGAAGTGCTTAAATGAATGTAATACAGTACAGGTTTTTGGTATGCCTGGTCTTGGAAAATCAAGTCTTATTAAAAATGTTTCCAATTATATCGGAGAAAGAAATCTTTATAGAGATGGACTTATCTATATGAACTTTTAAACTATAAAAACATTTTAAGAGGCTTTAGCTTTTATTATGCAAAACTTAGAGGATAACATAGATCCCACTTATAAAATGAATAGAGTTGAGTTACAATTTAATTAATCTTTCAGAAAGCAGGAGAAGTCTAGGTTACTTAAGTAAATTTATAAGAAGTTTCAAAGATTTAAGAAAGGACTCCTAGTTGTATTCGATAATATAGATGATATCGGAAAGGATTATGCTGAAGAGCTAACAACTTTGATCACAAATCTTGTTCAAGACTCTTCAAATTCGATTAAAATTTTATTCACTTCTAGTATATTCTACGATCAGCTAGAGAATTACAAAGTGAAAAAACTTAGAGGACTTAGTTAGGAGGATTCGGTTGAATTGTTCATGACCAAAATCCCTCTTTAAAATGATGATTTAGAATCATTTCTAGTTTGGGATAAGATTGTAGAGTTACATAACTATACAATTGAGAGGTTAGGAGACTCAAATTAAAAAGTTAAACTCTGTACAAAACATAGAAATAACCATGCTTTTAAATGCATTAAAGATTATCTTGCTGTCCATCCTTTGTTTGATCTTCTTGGAGGACAACCACTTTCCTTATCTTTAATTGCTCCACTATCACTTAAGTTTAGTCTTAAGGAAATCTATTAACAACTTGTAGAACTTCCTATTATAAACGTGTTTAAAGGAAAGATAAAGGAGGACGCATTGATACTATCTTTGGAATTTTCTCTCAAAATTCTAAATGATACATAAGAAAAAGCTGGAGAATCTTATGAAAAAGCTGTTGAGCTATTTTACCTAATTGGTATTACAAAAGAAGGACTCTACGATGATGATTTAGATTAACTCTTTGAAGAGGATGATACTTAGAAAAAATTATAATCACTAGTTGAACTTTCACTCATTTAATTCGAAACCTTTGATAAAGCTGGATAAATAAGAAGATTCAAAGTCAGTCCATTCATTGATAAATACATTGAGTAAAAATTGAACCCATAATCCAAAAGAGATCTTCACATGTTTTTAGCTACTTATTATACCAATAAGCTAATAAGTCTAAAAAAGGAATTCCAAAAGTCTGGTGACCAAAAGATTCTCAGCTAATAGCTTTCTAAATACGAATAAAACATTTTATTTTGTATGAAGGAACTTTTCAACATGGATTATAAGAGAACTTAATCAACTCCATCAAAGAAGAACACAAAGAGTGCTGCAAACAGCCCAACTGGGAGATCGACTAAAAATAATTTTAGAATGGTAGACAAAAACTTGCTTGAAATTGGAGGAGCTACTTTAAAGCTGAATTAAAATTAAGGGTTTCATAAAGTAATGAAATCAATGAGCAAAAACATTGGGCACACTCCTAAAGTAAATTTTGATTAAAATGAGGAAAGAAAGTTTGAATTTAGCAATTACAAAGATGTGTTTGATAGAAGAAAATTGAGTGTAAATGCTCCATTAGTTTCATAATTAGGAAATAATCTTAATAAAGAAAGATATGACGATTTAACAGACAAAGATGGATACTAAAATTCGGGAGCATGGGATTCTTCTGATTATCAAACTGATAATACAATTCGCAAAGCAAATATAACTCCTTTGAGAGATTTTAAAATTCGACAATCTTCAGCCAAAAAGCAAATGGACAAATATAAAGATGTGCCTGACCGAATTAACACAATTTCAGATCCTAAATCCCAGCCAAAAGTAAACAAAAGAGATCCATTTGGAGATAATTTGGAATTTAGAATGACAAGTAGCAGATTTGCCAAGAATTTCAAAGATAGTGATAAAAAGTTGTAAACCATTACATTGAAGCCAAATATTAGAGCAGATGCTTTAGACGTTGATTCAGACAATAGTGCTCAAAGTTATAATTTTATATTGCCTATATACTTGGAGGATAATTTTAGAGTTATAAGAAGGTGGAAACGCTAATAAGTTAAGAGATAAAGACAAAAAGCAATATCAAAGGTAATTAGTAAAGTTACAAAAGTTGAACAAACAACATATCAATAAGGGAAGATTTGACAAACTGGTAAAATCTTTGACACTTAGAATGGGAAATTCTTAAACGAACAACTTTGACAAGCTTATAAAGAGAGGTGGTCTGAATTTCTAATAGCCGTTAGAGGAACAACTTTCCTAACTTAATATTTATGAAAAGTTGTGCTATCACTATGTTTCAATCTTAGCAATTTTGGATCATAGATGTTAAGAAGTGCCTAAAATCATATACTCTAATGAAAACAGTAGTTCTGCACTCGATAAAAATGAGCTGATAATTCCATTGAGTAACAAACTACTACAAGCAAACTTGAAGATGGCATACATTTATTACTTACTTAATGAAAACAAATATGATGCAGTTAGTTAGTCAGTCAGTTTTTAGCATTGAAATTAATTCTGGAGATACGAAATCAATCCAGTAAGATAATTCAAACATATTCAATATCAGGAACTATGTCTAAAATCGATTATGACGCAGTTAATGGAGAAAATTTGGAATTATACTCATTGTTCTAAGACATCAATTGCTTGTTAGGTGAAGGTATTTCTCTGTATCTCAAAGCAAAGTATCTTCAAAAAATGAAGAGAAAGAATGCTTATTAGAAAGCTGAAAAGTATGTCCTCAAGAGTGCTGAAAAATTTGAGATATGCTAAGATGTGGACGGGTTAATCTAATGCTAGAGACTACTTGAAAAAATTCAAAAAAATCATCCACAATTATCATCTTTTGAAGGGAAAATCTAAAACATTCAAAGAAACCTAAGTGAAGAGTATAAGGAAATGCTAGATGAAAGATTGCAATTAGACATAAAACAATAAAGAGATTCAAGTGAGGACAAAGTTAGAAACCTCTTGCTTAATATAATTGAGTTTTCTTTCCTTAAGAAGAAGGATCAAAACAATATGAACAAGCAGCTAGGAGGAATTGCAAGTGTTCAAGAATAGAACATAGGAGTCAACAAGTTAAACACTGCTGGTACGATTATTCATTAACTTAACTCAAATCGTGGTTCTAATAACACATCTATGACTAATCAAGTTCCTACAAATAACATTCATAATTAAGTCGTCAATAGAGGTATGGCAGCTACACCTAAAGTTATATCTAAGAAATCTATTAACATAGTAAATTAACCCAGACAAGCATTTTAATAATTTGATCAAGATGAATGAGCTTAAGAATATAAGCATTATTTATTTTCTATTATACTAAAAGTATTATTTAAGTTTTCAATTATTCTATTTGAAGTTTGATAGGAAAATTTTAAAATAGTTTCTTAAGATTCGATTCCTAACTAAGCTTTTTTCTTTATTATTGTGAAAAATATGCACTTTCTCATAAAAAATACTCCTGTTAATATATGAAAGTTTAAATAAGTTAAATTTAAATTCTCAGATTTAATGTTTTGAAATGTCAAGATTAAGTGTTTCACTTCTATCAAAGAAAAACTCAACGTCCTTATCTTGCACTTCATGAATACTTTTATGCATCCATTTTGGGTTCTTATCTTTATCAATCAAAAGTGCTCTAACTCCCTCAAAGAACTCGGTGTGATTGCAAAAACCTTGAGATATCTTATACTCCATCTCAAAGACCTCTTTTAGATTCATAGATTTTCCTCTTTTAATTTGTTCAAAGACAACTGCCATACTCAAGGGACTAAGTCCTGAAATTATTTTCAAAGTTTTCTAAGCGAATTCTGATTTGCTTGCCTCTAGTCTTTCTAAAATCTTGTGAATAGAATCATCCTTAAAGATTTAATTTATCTCCTCAACATTTTCGATGTGTTCTGAATCAAATGTGTGATCTGAATGGCTATTTACAATGTTAACGATATCTGAATCGGTAGAGCTTTTGCTAATATTTTTGGCTAGGTCTGAATATAAGCTTGATAATCTATCTTTAGGAACATAATGAGTTGCAATTCCCCATTTAACTAAATCCTTTGATTTAAGTCTGAAGCCTGTAATTCCTAGATACAGACCTAGGTTAATGTTGTTTTTTACTCTTGATAAAAAATATGAACCTCCTACATCAGTGAAGAAACCAATGCCAGTTTCTGGCATAGCGTATACTGTGTTATCAGTTGCTACTCTTATTGGAGCATGAACTGAGACTCCAACACCTCCTCCCATTACAATACCATTCCATATACTAATTTGTTTAGGTTTCATCTGTGTCAAAGCATAATCAAGTAAATACTCCCTTGCAAAGAAATCACTCTTAACATGTGCTGGTAATTTCCCAATTCCTGATTCGTAAACTTGCTTGATGTCTCCTCCAGCACAGAATGCTTTCTCGCCTACTCCGCTTATCAAGGCGACTCTTGGAGCTTGATTTGAGTATTAATTCCACTCCTTAACTTTTCCAAGCATCAAATCAACCATTTCAAGGTCAAGTGAATTAAGATTCTTTGGGGCATTTAACTTAAATTCAAATACAGCAGGTGTGTGCTCTTCAAATAGTACTTTCTAGTCTTATGGTTGAGATGTAGAGAATGATTGAAAAGATTGACCATTAATTAGCTTAGTTAGCTTCATCAAGTTTGAGTGAAGCATAAATTGCTATCTTTAAAAGGATTTAGAAATCATTTTTCTTTTAATATCTTTTTGATTAATTAATAAAAGAAAAAGATTCCCTGAAAATATATATGTGGGTAGGAGTAAATTCCTTCTTAAATGTATTTTATTGAAATATTATTCTAAGTATAAATTAAACTGATCTCGAAATGGATAATTACTAGAAATTGAGTATTTGTGACACGAGAGAATAAAAAGTTATGAAGTCTCTCTTAGAGACTCTTCTTTTAGGTCAATTGATTATGGCTTCTATTTTTGGGTTTTACATGCAAAATGTGGAGACAGATGTTACTTGTGTCGTTTAAGGAAACTCTTAAACTTATTACATATTAAATAAATTAAAATTTACTTAATATTTTCTAGGGATAAACAATCCATAAATAAATAAGTTTATAAACCATTGACACTGGATGAATTTGACGATGCGAAAAGTAAATTCTAAATATTTACAAATGTGTCAAGTTAATTCTCCTAGATCATAGGACTGTACCTAATATACTTCGTAATAGCTTCAGCCATGAACATAATAAAGCTCTACGAATTAAAAATAAGAAAAAGAATTTTCCCAAATATCACCTATGTACGCTGGTTAAACGACCTACTTGCAATTGTTGCAATGATTAAATTACACATTTACAGATTGAGTCATCCTGGGAAAGTCTGTTCCGGCAGCTTTATGCTAGATGACGATAATTCTGAGAATTTAGCTAAAATATGATAATTTTGGTGAATAAATTGATTAATCAAGATTAGACATGTTTAATTTTAAATATTAATTTAAATATATATTTTTAGGTACTCTACCGCTAGATTTTTATGTATAATCATGTTTTGCGGTAGAGTACCCTAATTATATTAATTAAAATAAATAAATTAAATCAAATACAGCATTACTTTTAATAGAAAATACATGCAATAATTAATAAATATATTTTAAAATTATAAATTAGATTTTATTACTTCATCAGGGAAGTTAATTTCAAGATTTTTTATTTTTTTATAGCAAATAATTATTTTATTCAACCAATTATATATCACGTTTTTATTGCATGTATTTTATATTAAAAGTAATCCTGTATTTGATTTAATTTATTTATTTTAATTAATATAATTAGGGTACTCTATCGCAAAACAGGATTATACATAAAAATCTGCTGTAGAGTACCTAAAAATATATATTTAAATTAATTTTTAAAATTAAACATGTGTAATCTTGATTAATCAATTTATTCACCAAAATTATCATATTTTAGCTAATTACTTGATCAGCAGAGGGTACCTTCTATATATACATTTAATAATAATATGGAGTATAATATTGGCTATATTTATTGTCATTTTCACATACAGAATCATTCTTAAACCTAGATGAAAGAAAAAAGTAAGAGAAAGAAAGGATTTAGTAATAATAGTTTAATCATAGATCAAATTAACTTTAAAATATAATGCTATATATTTAATTATGAGGTTAGCTTAATTAAATAAATTTTTAATTTCCAAACTAAGAATTTCTCTTAATAAAATTAAAAATATATTCCTTTTAAAAAAAATATTTAATTTTAATCCTTATGAACTGTACTATTTTAAAATATCATTAATACTTTATCTAATAAATAACCTTTTTAAATTTCTGTAAAATAAGTTTATTTGAAAGCTTTATATCAAAATAAAAATCTTCATTTAAGTTAATCTAAATTAAAAGGTTTGAAATTTCCATCATTCCAATAGCAGTATCTTTCCATTGTATAAACTTCATCAATTGTCTCTCTTAAAGGATATTAGGTAAAATGTTCCACATCTTCTATTGGTACTTAATCTACTGATTTATGTTTCCATCTTGGATTGTTATCTCTATCAACTAGTTTAGCTCTAGTTCCTTCTTTAAATTCATTTGACTCCCAAAATGCCATTTAAGCTCTGAATTCATTGAAGAGACCTTCTCTGTAAGTTTTTTCTTCACTGCCTTTCTTAATTAGCTCATAGATTAAAGCATGTGAAAGTGGACTATGTGTTTCTTCAATCATTTATTATTGAATTGATTTAGCAAACTTCGTATTACTCTTCATTAATCTTTTATATGCAGCTTTATAGCTATCGTACTAGTAAATTTCATTGATTTAATCTATGTTTTCAATGGTTTTATCTTCAATGGGAATATTGTACTTTTCAACTATTCTATAAGCCTCACTCTCTGGAGTGTCTGCTTTTAAGTTATGTATTAGCTCTTGTCTTAATTTTTCTAAGTTTTAGTGCTCTACAAAATGAGTAGCGAGCCCGTACTTTACTAAATCCTTCCCATATACTTTCCTTCCAGTGACTCCTAGATGCATTCCAAGTGATTTACCGCAAAGTCTAGAAAAGTAGTATGTAGCTCCCGAATCAGTCAAGTATCCAATTTATACTTCAGGCATTGTGAAAAGAGTCTTTTCAGTTGCTATTCTTATAGGAGCATTTATCGAATACCCTGAAGCTCCTCCTGCCGCATAACCATTGTAAAATACAATGTGAAAAGGTTTTTTCATTTATCTTAACTAGTGTATAATCAAATGATATGTTCTAAACAAGTGATGCCATTTTTACTACGTATCACAAGTAACATTCGCATATTTAAAGAGGTGCTTTAATCAAAATTTTAAATTTTAATTAAATCACTAACTCTCTCAAAACCCAAACATATTTAATATCTCCTCCAGCACAGAAAGCTTTATCCCCAGCTCCATACATTAACATATACCTAGGAATTTAATCTGGATTTTCATGCCAAAATTTTTACATGCTAAGCATTCTGAGTTATACATCAATATCAATGGCATTCATTTATTTAGGTCTGTTAAATACAGTTTCCATAATAGATTAGCCAAGTAAATCAGATGGATTGCTTTTGTGAAAAATAAAATTTAATTTCCCTTCGAATATCTGAGTCACTTTACTTGAAAACTATCGATAGTTTTTGCTTCTTAAATTTTACAGCATACTTACAGATATAACTTTAATTATAGTTTTTTTTTATCATAATTATTCATATATATAATTATCTTTTTAAACTGATTGAGCAATTTAAATTAATAATATTTAATCATAAATATTAGTTAACATATCATTAAGCTTATGTATTATAATGGTTTTTAATGTTTATGTTCAAAATATTTTTTTTAGGAGTAAAACTTAATGATTGCTGACAAGTTAAGAAATTATTTGTCCAATTTTTCTACTGGTTCGATTCAAGAGTTACAACTAAATAATGAATTCTTATGAAACTAACTAAAAATTAAAGTTCAAAACATTAGCAGAGAGTGGATTACCAAATAGGACTTATCCGTTAGATTACTAATCCGCATTATTTCTACTCATTTAAGAATTCATACCATTTATTTTAATTTTTTGTCTATGACTTCCAGTGAGTGATCTAGCCCTATTTGTCGCTGTTGGATTCATACTTTATCCATTTATAATTTTCTAAATGTCTTCATTTATTGCATATCCACCAGAGTTATTAAGAGCATTTTATGATCCATTCGTTCCTAGTATGAGCAACTTCTATTAAGATTTTTCAAAAGCATTTTGGTTTTCATAAGCGCTCATTGTCTATTAAAGCAGCTATTGATTCATTAGATCACTTGTGTTTTACTGTTAAGCAAATAAGTTTATGAAAGTTATGCAGTCTTTAAACACTCTATCTGAATTTAGATTATGTTGACTGAATACAACACAGCTTCTAGTGATTTCCTTGCATTTGTTCAAAAGTACTTTGTAAATGGCAAAGATTTATTTCCTGTCTAGCATGAAATTCTTGTATTGAATTTCGAAATTAAATCCACCTTCTTGTTCGAAGTCTATTTTTGGTTTTAATGAAGATTAATCATTCTAAATAAAACTTTAAGAGAGATTTTAGGGATTATGGTGCTTTATTGATGAAATGACTACAGGTGGCTGTAGTTATTAGGGATTTACACTTTTGATTGTTTCTGAACTATTCACCGAGTGTATAGGAGGCATCATTGGAGTCTACAGCAAGTTCAAATTTGTCTATTAATTTTATATTGAAGTTTATACCACTCTCTTCTAAAGATAGTCGCTTGATCTATAAGTATCATCTTTGCTTAAATCATTAGTTGAAGATTAGTTCAAGATTTCCCCCATTAATTGGTTGTGAATATTATTTATATATGGGCTTGTATGATCAAAAGTTTGATTGACGTTTATTTTCATTCTAGAGCTTGAATTTAAATCTCCTTTATTTCTTGAATTGAAGGTGGGTTGAGGTCTAAGCTTAGCCAAATAAAGTTTCTATTCGTTCAAAATCACATTCAAATACTCAAATCTCTTGATTTCTTAATTGAATTTTCCTACTCAAACTCTGTTTCAATATTTAGTTTTTTCGATTAAGCAAGCAAGCTATATCAAAATTAGAATTTTTATAAATCTTACAATTGTTGAAAGCTATATTAGAGAGGTATTGAAATAGTCTTTTGATTAGCTTACTTCCTCTACTTTTTTCATCCCTGCAATAAAATCGACCATAAACTCTTGCTTGTCTTTCTTTCTATATTCAACCAAGTTTTACACTTCTGAATGCATATTCTGAATGTAGCTATCGAATTCTCTAATTTGACTATTTTATTTCTCCTCTTAACTTTCCATTTGTTATTTGAACTGCTTGATTTGATCTTCTAGAGCATACTTCATTTTCTAAGTCTGAATCGAAATTTCATGCATTTTTTAATTAAGTTTAGAGTTTATGTAATACTCATCTTCTTCCTCATCTTCATCATAGTCCTCCTCATCACTCGATTCATGCTTATTTATATCAACTTATTCTTTTTTTTATTCTTTGTCCTCTTCATCGCCAGAATCAAAAGATTATTCTGAATTTTCATCTGAATTCTTTTCACTCTCTTCAGAATTCATACCTTTAGAAGATTCTTCTTCTTTTATTGTTTAATGTTTGTTACTGAGGTTGACTCCTAGTTTTCCATTTTAATTTTGATTGTCAACCATAGTAGGTCTTCTCTATTTTTTAACTTCTAGAGAAAAATCAGTGAAATCTATCTGCCCTCTGTTTCTCTCTTTTTACTGGCTTTTGGTTCTCTCTGGAGATTTTTCTACTAGATTTTTAGTGCTTAAGTCCGTAACATCACTATCAATCTTAATTTCTTTTCGTTTTTTGCTTTCCCCTCCTGCTTTGGTTCTTCTTTGAGACTTTTTCTTGGACTCTTTCTCACTTTCTTTGATTTAGTCTTGTACATTTAGGTATTGATTTGAACTTGAACTCATAGTTCCTTTTCTTTTCATCATCTTTGAATTGTAAGACTTCATACTCATATTTCCATCACTCAATCCATCATGGATGTTATTGTCATATTTAAAGTAAAATTCTAACTAAAAGCATAAAATAAAATTTTAACCACAGTCAATACTACCTCCATGCTTGGAGCTGCTGTTAATAGATATATAATCGCCTCTTCTTACCATGGCCATAAGCTTCTTCTTACTCTAATATGGCCGGTCTTCCATCTTCATTCTAATTTACTTAAGTTACTCAGCAAGTTTTGGGATGCCATCATCCTCAAGAATTATTTAATGAAGTTCTGCAAACCTTTTCTTTTCAAACTCCGACAGCTTATTCTTTTCTTTGTAAGGTAGGATGAATGACAGAACCTCTGATATAGTCGATTGGATTCTTATAGGTATATACTTTTCCACAAAATTCTCAACCATTGCAAAATGATTACCATGATTGTCAACGTCAAGCTTAATTTTATCAAGTTCTTAATCTATCTTTTTCAAATCTACGTTCACATCACTTATGTCACATTTATTTTTGTCTATGTGATTTGCCTACTCCTAGATTTTATGAAGCCATTAATCATGATTTTCTAGCTGTTTTTAGACTTAACCTAAATGATTTTAAAGCCTTCTTATCTCTTGTTCTTTTCTAAAGAGACTGTTATCTAAATTGATGTTTTTCTCTCTTATCTCACTTATTTCACTGAGCAAGCTATTATACTGCTTTGAATATTTCTCAAGAAAGTCTTCTTGCCATTATCGAATACGATTATTGAACTCCTAAAATTCTTTGTTCAATCCCAGAGTTTGATCCTCTTGATTCTTGAGTGATCTATTAAGATTCGATTGTGAGAATACGACCCCAGATATTTCATTTTTGATATAAGAGATCTCATCTCTAAGCTTCTCTTCCTCCATCAATCTCTGTCTTTCGTTTTCTGTGATTTTTTTGTAGATAGAATCAAATAATCCCATACGCTCCTCTTCATCTTTCTTGAAAAGCACGATCTCAATGTCGTTAACTCTGCGATCGTGATCTTCCAAAAACCTTTGAAGCTTATTAACTATCGCTCTATCTTCAGTACTCTGCTTAAAAGTTGGCTCCATTAGTTAATGTACTAATTTTCTCATTCTCATTTCAAAATCAAACCAATCAATTTCAGAATAATTTTCAACTAAAATAAAAGGTTAATATCGAGAAGCAATTGATTTATAAAATCAGAAGTTTTACAATACATTTTTTAAAATTCTTGTTGTACTTACTATTAACGGAAAATTGATTGGCATCAGCATCAGTTTTGAAACTGACAAATTTACTATGGGACAATGCTTCTTATGAATCCTTAGTGCCCTTTTAGTTCGATCTTTGTACAGGATTTTAGTTGCCATCATTGTTTTTTCCATTTTTGCTTTTCCTCACTGACACAGCTTAATTACTATTTCTAGGATTAGAGGAATGATTTGGCTGATCGTCATCATCGAGTATACTTTTTTCAATGTTCATTTTAATTTTTATGAGTTCTGTTTAATTTTATTATTCTTATTTAAATCTTTGATTAAATAATTACTCTTTCTAAAATTTATATTCATATTAAGATTAAGAAATTAAATCAAATAAATTTAACAGGTTTATAATCATCATGATTCCAATAAGGAAATTAATCTAGTGTTGCTAAATCATCTATCTATTCTTTTATAGGATATTCTGTGAAAAATTTAACACTATCTATTGGTACCTAATCAACTGATTTATGTTGCCAATTCGGATTGTTATCTCTATCAACTAGTTTAGCTCTAGTTCCTTCTCTAAACTCGTTTGAATCCCAGAACGCCATTTAAGCTCTATACTCATTGAAGAGACATTCTTCGTGAGTTTAAGTGATTCCTTTCTAAATTAGCTCATAAATCAAAGCATGTGAAAGTGGGCTATGAGTTTCCTTTTTCATTAAATCTTTGATAGACTGAGCAAACTTCGTATTACTTCTCATCAATCTTTTATAAGCTTCTTGATAGCTATCATATTGGTAAATTTCTTCAATCTAATTCATATTTTCAATGGTTTTATCTTCAATAGGAATATTGTACTTTTCAACTATTCTAAAAGCTTCACTCTCTGGAGTGTTTGCTTGTAAATTGTGCAAAAGATCTTGCTTTAATTTTTCTACGTTTTAGCTATCAATGAAATGAGTAGCTAGCCCATACTTTACTAAATCTTTCCCATAAACTTTCATTCCAGTGACTCCCAGATGCATTCCAAGAGCATTCCCACAAATCCTAGGAAAGTAATAGGTACATCCAGAATCAGCGAGATATCCTACTGAAACCTCTGGCATGCTGAACACAGTTTTCTCAGTCGCTATTCTAATAGGGCCTGTTATAGTATATCCAGTTCCAGCTCCTATCGTTATACCGTTATAAATAGCGATACGGAAGGGTTTCTACATCTTGGAATATTCTCTCATAACATAGTAGAATGTGACATAAAATCTATGCCATAATTCCTACGTTTTGACTTCCTAAGTTATAAATTTAGAGTAGAGAAATATTTTAATATTGGCATGCAATTATGATTTAATCAAAGAATTATTAATCCACTTAAATTTAATGTCCCCTCCAGCAGTGAATGCTTTGTCACCTGCCCCATATATTAGCATATATTTTGGTACTTAATCTGGATTTTCCTGCCAAAACTTAAACAAACTCAGCATTTTAGATTGCATCTCTAAATCTTAGCAATTCATTTATTTTGGCCTGTTATACACTGTTTCCATTATAGAGGATCCCAATGTATCATTTTAGCTGTCAACATTGAATATAAATTTCAATTTCCCATCAGATACTCTCTACACTTTGCTTGTAAAATATCTTTACCCATACTTGGTTAGAAATTATGACATATTTAAATTAGGAAATTACGTCAAATTAGAAATATCTAAAGAATTTTATAGATTAAATATCTAATTAACTTTAATAAGATTCCTAAATATAAATCGTAAATTCCAAACACGATTATGAGAGTATAATTATTTAGCTTTTATATCTAAGAAAGTAATAAATATTGAGACTAAATATTTATTTTAAGGAAGCATTTAATCAAACAATTTTATTTTTGAATTTTTGAGAATATGATGTGATAATTTTAACTTAAAAACCTAAGTTTACTTAAGTTTTATATATAAAAATCTATAAAGGTTAATCTATTTGTTTAAAAAATGTACTTGATTTCCGATATAATTTGTAATTTTTAGTCAAAATTCATTTAATCAATAAATTTTAATTGATAAAACGAAACATATATAAGTTTAATGATTGAAATAATTACGTTGTCAATTTTTGATTATTCACATTCTTAGATTATTGATATTGATTTAAATGTATATAGCTAGCTTGTTTCTCTTAACCTGCAGTCTGAATTGCTTACTGCTGAGTTTCCTGTGAATTTTAATATTGTCAACCACTGAGATGGATTCATTGTTCTTTAGCACAGCTAAACATAGTATAAATAATTTTTATATATATTAATTTATTTATAAAACAGATTAGTTTTTATATGATTAGAGTTTAAGCAATCATTTAAAGCTGAAATCTTGGCATCATAGTATATTAGTTTTTGCATTATATGATGAAGCTTAGCTCTAATTGTTTCAATGTCGACATCTCCCAAGTCTAATTTACTATTACTTGCTTCAAGTTTAATTAAGAATATAAGTTAAAAATAGTTATGTAGCCAAAAGATTGATTTCTCTTGTTGAAGCCTTTACCTCTTCATTTTTCAATTTTATTTCACCCAGAGCTCTTGAAATCTGTTCATTATTTTTGATTAATTTTTCAAGTTTCTGTAAATGCACTTCAGCTTAGGATTGATTGATCAACACGAATTCTTAAAGTATTGAAACCACTACAAATTTAAATTATAATTTTAGTTTAGATTTTACCTTTAGGTTTGAGATTGGAGACAATAGATGGTTTTTTGGATTCCTTATCTTTCTCATTTTGTATTTATGAATTTAAAACCATCAGAGACATTCTCTAATCGTGACTCATGCCGTTCTGATCTACATTTGCAAGAAGTTCATCGAACTCCATGCCTGCTGCCTATTAATCAAGTTTTTAGTGACCATTATTCAGATTTTGATGATGTCCATTCATATAAGGATCTACCGGTTTGTTTTTATGAATTTGTTAAACAGGGGCATTTATTAAAGCATTTAATGGATTATCTTCCTCAATGTGCTATTTTTGTACAGGTTTATTCAAGGGTGCAGGATTGAAATGATTATTGTTCAATTGAGAAGGCAGATTTATGAAATTGTTATTGGCTGGCAAAATGTTTCTTTCTTCCTTTACCTCTTCGAATCTGATAGGATTTCGTAAGAATTATGAAAAAATATGCTTACATATCTATGGGAGGAGCTCTTGTATAGAAGTTATTTATTTGGATCAATAAAGCTTGCAAAGAGAAGTCATTTGGACTTTGTTGATAAAACTTTGGCCAGTCGTCCAAGTATTTAATGCTTATTCTGTTGACAGGAACTAGATAATCTATGTATTCATAAATTGATGGTTTCTCTGGCTCGTCAAGAAAAGCATGTGGAGCTCCGAACGGAAAAGAACTTGTAACAACAATTTTAAAACCAAAAACTTTCATTGAATTTTGCAATTATACCAGCACTATAAAATTGTTGAATTGTAATGCTTTGAATTTTACGTTTTCCTCTCAGTTAGATGCACTTTTTGACTGCTGAACCTTAAACCTCCTCTATAATTGGTTATTAAATCCATTCATTTATTTTTAATGTACTTACAATATGCAGTCTATTCTATGTTGCAATTAGGATTGTATTTCATGAAATTTATGATTTACTCTTGTACATGATTTCTATAAAAAGGTTTTAACAAACATAATAAAGAACGAGTTTTAATATTTTTACCTATTTTATTGATAGTCAGAAGTTTAAAGGAGTCTCTAGAGGTCTTATTAGATGACTTGCCATCTGACTGGGTCAACATTTGCTGCCATTATACAATTTATAAATTGATTTTTATTATAATTCCTAAGCTATTCTCACACCTAAATTCTATGTTCACTTTAAATATGTGAATTATTTGGGAGGTTAAGAACAGGAAATTAACTTCTTTTGAATAATATTAGCGAGCTTATATTTCTGTTTATATTGATGAAATAACTCTTTGCTATACATTCTTTATATTTAATACGATTTAAGTGTAAGTCTAAGTTTCAATAGAATGTAACAATTAGAGTTATAGTAGATATTAAACCCAGTCTCACGTGGTTAAAATATGCAGTTTTACCGGGGGTTATGGGAGGTTTTGTACCATTGCCATTAGACCCATTTGTTCCATTGTTTTGAGTATTACAGAATACAATCAAATATGAGATATAAGATCACTAATAGTGTTTAAATTTTTTAATTTTAACAAAATTCAGAACATTTAATTTTTGATTAAATTCATGTATAAGATATTCTTAAATTAAAAATGAAGTTCTAAAAAACTTCTTCATAGCTTTTTAAATATTTAAGAAATAATTTTGCTGTAATAATAGTGTTATTGGTATTATATTAAATTTATAATACTAAACTTTTATATATTCTTTCTGCGATTAAACACATTTAAATCTAGGCAGAATCACTGAAAAAATTGATAATTACTACCGTGATTTATTTTCGAATAAATTTCCTTTATAAACTTGCAAATTAATATGATTATTTATTATCAAAAATAAAAACTATAAAATATAATTTAAAGCTTTCTACTTTTTTAATTTCTATTTATTTAATTTAAATCATTATGATTTTATAAATATTATTATTGTTCGTATTGTTAGGAATGCTAGTATTTGGTTGAATTGTTATTTTATCTCCACCTATATTGAATGTTTGTAACAAACATTTCTAACTTACAATAATATGCGTATTCCAGCCTTGGTTTATCGCCTTGCACAGCAGATGGTAGAATATCCTGTAGAGTAGATTGCAGTAAGAACTCCATCTAGCAACCTAATTTGGGTCGATCCTCCACTAATGCTGATGTTAAAAGTTTAAGGCCTTTGTGTAAGAAACCGTCGGGTTTCTTCTCTCTGCCCTTACTATCCTTCTTAGTTTTTAGCTCTGAGGAAAGTGTTTGAAAGGAGCAGCAAGCCAAAAGAAGACAGGCAATTGCTGTGTAGTTTAAAAGTTTGGTAAAATTAACTTTCATTAATTCAATTATATAATTATTATAATACAAGAATTGTAATCGATAAGTTTTTTAGAAAAATAAGTTTTAAATGTAAAATAATCAAAGTGCCTTTTCATCTAGGAGATGCTATGATTCTTCATCTGAATTTTACTTGTTAAGGCTTATTAGGCTTTTAAGAGGAGAAATTTATATAATAAAATATTTAGGAAAATACTATAGAATAATAATTTTTTATCAAATTAAAAAAGTATTTGTTTAGTAAATACTTGATATCATGAATTGTCAATCTTTCTTAGCAGTAATTGGTTGATATGAAGTGCAATCTTGATATTTGTTGATATCAAAGTTGTCTGGGTCCTCAGTGTAATCTTTAACAATCTTGATAAATCTCAAGCCGAGTGCTGCGTCACCATATCTGTGGTCGATAGTCCACACTGTGTTCATTAAATCTTTAATCACAATTTGTCCATCGACAACGACTGGTTTGGGAGTGATCTTTCCTGCACAAATGATATACATGCAGTGAAGAGGACATGGGAGGGGAGCGAAACCTTGTTCGAGACCTAATGTTCCAACGTTTGTTAGGACACATTGACCCATACCGTTTGCTTTGATCTATAAGATAAGTAAGATACAACTGTAGTTTGTAGGCTTTAGATTTAAATATTTTAAGGGTATCTACAGATTAATTAGATTATTTCTTAAAAGGTCATTCAAAAATTAAATAATTTTTTTGTGTGAATACAACTTACAGAGTGATTAGTATGATTTTTTTAATAAAAATTCGCTAAGTTTTACCATAAATATTTTCTTAAGCTCTAATTTAAGAGACATGACAATTGATTGTCAAATTTTATATTTAATTTGCCTAACTAAGATAATAGGAAATCCTTACAGATAGGAATGGAACGCTTATTCCAAGGCATTATCCAACATAAGAACCAACAGTTAAAATGACTCCCATAATGAAAGTTGGCATAATCTTGAAAATTTCAGTGACATTATTATGATCCTTGTCTTAGTTGTTCTTAGCTCTCATGACTCTCTCATTTGTCTATTTAGCAATTTCAAGGATAGATTCGTTTTGAACTTCAAAAAGACTCACTGGAACTAAATCCTTGCCTGAGCCGCTATCTACTAGTACAGTCACTCCAACTCTCTCTGATTTTTGAAACTATAAATTAATCTTATAAAAATTTCTGTGTAATTACATGTCCCCACTTTATTCTGCCAACGTCTCTTCTGTTTCTATGAGCAGCTAGGAGCATACCCTTTGACATTAAATGAGTGATAGTAACCTTTTGATCTTTTTATGATTCACTAAACAATAGAGATAAGGACATTGTTTTAATCATAAGGAATTCACTTACTTAATTTTCTTTAAGTATTGAATTGTCTTGGTGCAGTCAAAGTCAATTACAATGTATGAAGTTGGATCAGTAGGTGCTATATATTTGAAAATTAATTAGCATTTCGAATATGGGAAATTGTTTAGAAATCTTTAGGAATTTCCTTAGATTTTCTTACCTCCCCAAGTCACAGCTGTAATATTCTTTCTCTTGGTCAAGTGAGATCTGTTTATAAAGATAAACTGGAAGAAAACAATGTAAATTGCTATGAGTGCAAAGTAAATTTTGAAGTAAGTTCCGTCTACGAAGAGGCCGTAGAGAATAGCTGCTATAAAGCCCAAAATTATCAAAGCGTTCATTTATTTAATAATCCTTTATATAAACTGTAAAATAAATAAATTAATGTGGTGATTATCTAATTGAAAACTGCTACTGTGGCATTTGTATTACTTTTATAATAAGTTTTCATGCCTAAGAAAGTTTTGCTGTAAAATAAAATACATAGTAAATTAACAAAGTATATTGCTTTAAACTCAATTTTCGATGGCGAGCTAACTCTTTTAGTGAATTTTATTCTTTTTGTGCTTTCTTTTACGATTGTCCTCTTCGTCTTCTGATTCGCTATCTTCATCTGAGTATTTATGTTCCTCACCTTCGTTATTAAAAATATAGTGTTATTTTTATTAAATACTTCAAGATTAATGCTATACTTAACAAGGGTTCGTTTTTATCATCTTATTCCAGCATGAGTTAGTTTTATTTTAATTTCTTGAAGTAATCATCAACTGCTCTCTTAGCCATTTAATCGTGATTTTCAGCCTACCAGCAAATGTAAGAACCCCATTTTGCTAAGCCAAATGCCACTATGAAATAGAATAAACCTCTTAATTAGCAATAATTGAATTAAGTACACGAGGGTTTTTTATATAAACATTTTATCATAGTTTAGAGCAATTTGAGCTACAAGCCAAATGAAAAGGACAGGTGAGTCTTATGAGCAGTTATCCCCTTTAAATAAGATCATTTGTACATAGAACATAATGGCTACAAGCAAGAAATAGAAACCCATAATTGCTCTTGGTATAGTTTTAAGACATGATACTAAGCCGATGAATTGCAGGAGCATCATTATAAATACCACTGAGTATACAAAGAAAATCATCGACATTTACAATAAAAGAGTTATAAATCTTCTAAGATAAAACCTATTAAGTTAAAGTGTTTCTATTTATTTTTTAAAAAATAAAGTTATTTATATATTGCAAAGTAGAGATTGGCAGTTTGACAATCTGGGAGACCAGCTGCCATAAGAATTACTGTCGTGAGTGCCAATGAAAGTGATATCAATAAGACGGCCTGTCTAAAAGTTTTTGTAGCTGATTTCGCTTCCATTAAAGATTAATATTATAATAGTAAAATTATTAACAATATAAATTAACTTAATCAAAGCCTTTTTAAAGCTTGACCAGATTCTTTAAGTTAAATGAAGATTAATACAATTTTTTTATATAGTTCAATATTGAGCTACTTTACTAGGTGCCATTTTCTTGCCCTCGCAGACTAGATTGAGACCAAAACTATTGATTGGCTTGTCCACTACCTTGGACCCTTTCTTTATGCATTCAAAGAGCCCTGTGTCAACCTTTGATTTCTTCTTGGCAGAAGCGTGATCAACAATTACTTTTACAGTGTCTTCAAGCACAAGTTTCACAAGTCTTTCAGTGACAGCTGTAGAATAGTCCATAGCTGGAGATGAATTGACTTCAATTAGCCACATGTTGAAATCCTCATCAATCATAAGATCAAAGCCAAAGAGCTCGAAGCAACCTGCCTTACATTCAAACATGTCTTAGACACTCTCAAGGCAGTTTATAATGATGTTTTATGACTATTCTTTAAGCTTGTCTTCCCATACATCCCATCCATACTCTTCTTGTAAGTAATTTTTCATCTCTTCGAATGACCACATATTGCCTTCAATTTCATGTGAAACTTTGGCAGAGTCAGCGTACTTAGCTACAGAGTTATTTGTCAAGTGAATGAAACGATCAAGGATATTATCTGCGTTATAATCAGAAGCTGGGAATCTGAAATATGGCTCTGCGTATATCCAGACAGTCAAAGGGTTCCAGTCAGTAACCAGCACCCATTATCTGATATCAAATTTACGACTCTTTACGATCAGAGAATTTTCAATATATTTTTAAGCAATGTACTGCGATTCCTTTTGCTTACAGAGATCCAGGATTTCTATTAAATTCTTGTAAAGCACAATACCTCTGCCTCTTGATGATCCCGCAGGTTTTATGATCCAGATATTTTTATCACCATTCAGATTATGTTGAGGGTATTTTGCCTTTAAATCATCAAGTATCTTTACAGCTCTTTTAAATTCTGGGTGCTTATTCATGATTTTCATGTCAATTTCTTGCTCAATTTTGGCTTTGCCATCATCTTCATCATCAATGATATCTTCATCACCATCATCTTCGTTTTATTTCTTACCACTTTCCCAACCGTCAAAATCTCCATCTTTTTCATAGTTTTCTTCATCTCCCTCCTCAGTTTGTTCTACAGGTTTCTTTGCTTTCTTCTTTTTCTTCTTCTTTTTCTCTGCATCCTTAGCCTTCTTATCTTATTTCTTTTTCTCCTATTGCATCACTTCATTTTTAGCAAGCCAATTGTCGTGTTTTTACTTTGCTAATGACTCAGGGTTAAGTTCATCAGCACCTAATATGGCCCATTCTTCTTCAGTGACTAAGCCACTAAATGCATTGGGATCATCAATGAGTTCATCAAGCTCTCGTAGCCTCTTTTCACATACTTTTAGGGCAACCTTAAGGATCTTATCAGTTACTGTGGAAGGCTTCTCTCCCATTGATTCACGCATTTCTCTAACAAACGTTTTTACATAACATTCAGCCTTGACTCCCTTAAAATCCTCAACAAAATCATCAAGATCTTCTTGCATTGCTAGATCGAAGCATCTTGGATAGAAGGTATCAATATCAACATTGTTAAACCAAATCAAGTTTTTCAAGTTGTGACAAAGGCCAACTTTAGTAGTGATAGCAGTTGCTTTATTGAAATGATTCACAAGCTGTGAGTCATTCAAGGTGTTATGATCGATGTCTTTAGATTTCAAAACCCACTTCAGGTCAAAACAAGGAGAGGTTATATCTTTATTTTCAACCCACCCTCTACGTTTCAAAGCTTTCTTGATGTCTGGATATCCACCATTACAGATAAATATCTTCACACTTTCATCGACTTTGTACTTTCTCTTCCATGTTGCGATATCAGTGATATTTGGAAAGATTACTTTCTTAGGGTTGTTACGTTCTAAAAATGATTCTAGTTAGCCACCTTCTGCTTTCTTTTACTTCTTTTTCTTCTTCTTATCAGTTTCACCTCCTTCTTCATCGTCTTCACTTGATTGTTTCTTGTCAACTTACTGTAATTCCTTCAAACCTGGTTAATTAGCAACTTTATCAAAATTTTGCTTCGCTTATTCTCTAGCTTGCAACTGCAGTTTCTCTTTCTTTTTTCTATCTTCTTCCAATTTTAATGTCTCTTTTTCTTTTCTATCTTAAAGCTCTTACAGATACTTTTATTGTCTTTGCTTAATTTTCTCAGCAGCTTCTTTCTTCGCTTTCATTTCTTTCTCAAATTCCTCTTCTGTTTTCTCATCTATTGGCATTACTATCACTCTCTTTGATTTCTTAACTTTTGGAGTAAGTGCTCTCTTCTAAGATTTAGAGTTGCTTCTATTTCTCTTACTATTTTCAGAAATATAGATCTTTTGAATGTCAGTTACACTATCATTATTTGATTGTGTTGTCTGATTGAAATTCGAAGTACTAGTCATACTTTTAATGCCAGCTATGCTGTTGCCTCTCTTCTAAAGTTAAGAATCCTTGTTAGATCTTCGTTTTGGAACGTCCTCAATAACCATTTTCTCGCTTACTTCCTTGCTCAACTTGACAACATCCTCCATAAATCTACTTTGAATCGTTTTTACCCCGATTTCTTCTTAAAGTTTGACTTTTCGCTTTTCTTCCTTCCTTTTCTATGTCTCCATTTCCTCTTCTCTTTTCTTGTTCTTTTCAGATATTGTCTTAAGAAAAGTAGCATACCTAGATCTATAATACTTCTTTAGCATATCCATTTTCTTTTTATCTTCCTCTTGTTCTTAAGGAATCTCGTTTCCATCTTAATCTAGTTCTACTTTGGTATCTTCCTACAATAAAAATAATTCAAAACAAATTGATCCTTTGCACTGATATTCTTAAGAATGAATGGCTGTTAATTTGACTATGGGACATATGGCTTAATTTTCTTTGGAGTTTTCTTTTGCTCTTTGGGCTCCTCAAGCTGTTTTCTCTTAGCTTCTTCCTCTTATTTTAACTTCTTTTCCCTTAAATCAGCTGCCTCCTTAAGAATCATCATTTTAAGTTTTTCTTGTCTCTTTTACAATTTGCGTCTCTAATCTTCAATCATTTTCATCTCTTGGTTTTTCTTCTCTTGCATCCTTAGTATCATTTCTTGGTTTTTGCGCTCAAAATCGATTCTTTACTAGTTTTGTCTCATTTACTCAGCATCAATCCCCTCTAAAATCACACCATTTACCATGTATAAATCTTGGCCTAGGTTATTGTCAGAAGTCGAAGTGTAGTTGAACTTGCTACTAACCTTTTTCTTGTCAGAAAAAGATTTAATGTCGGTTGTTGATGGCTACTGAGAAAATTGATTGTTTGTGGAGTGAGGAGACAGAACTTTATTAGAATAATGAGAGGGAGATTGATTGCCACCTCTCATTTACTGCTGATCAAGAATTTGAACTTATTACTACTGTCTTTTGTTAATGGGAGGCAATTAAGTATTTCTTCTCAGTTAGTCCACATTTTTCACAGATTAAATACTCTGCTTTTGTGTAATAGTTGAAGTACTATTATTGATTTAGGAATTTCTACGCTCTACTGATTGCTATCTTGATTTGAAATCAATCGATGAGTTTTCTTGAATGGTTGGCTTTCTTCTGTTCTCTACAAATATAATTCTCTCAGAATGCTGTCCCAAGCCTTTCCCCAACCCTTAAGTATTAGATCTTTGACCTCCATAAACTTTCTGTAAGGGATTGTTTGCCTACTGCTAAATTATATTGCTTTTCTTTTGTTCTGGTAGCCCTGGGAAATAAGCTTTCATAGTTTGCTTGATCTTTACATCCTTGCTTTGTGCTCTCTTACCAACTTTCTTTTTTTAAGCTTAATTTTTGGAATTCTAATAGTCTTAAGAATTAGAGTTTTCATAAGTCCCCCCATCGGCATAACTCTAGTTTCCCTAACTGTTATTCTCATCCAAAAATTAATCCTATTCATAAGGATTTGCTATGCTGTACTCTTGATCGTAAGTTGAGGAGTTAATGCCATTTCCAGATCCAATATTAATGTCTATTTGAGAATTAGATTTCTTGATGCTGCTAGAGTGTTAAGAGCTAATCATATTCGAAGGAATGTTGTATTACTGAGATAGAAAATCTGTGTTTTCCTTATCCCCTTCATAGTACAATGGCTGCTACTTAATGTTATTAACTGTTTTTGTAGAGTGAATTGAGTTGACAATGCTATGGTTGCTATTTTTCTAAATTAAATTTTACCCTGATGACAGAAGATATTACTAATTTTATCCGATTTAGTTATCATTCACAGACTATTGAAGTTTTAAATCGTTATTACCAAGTTCATTATCATTTAGCTATCGATAATCTTACAAATTTTATTTTAATTTTACAGGTGACTGCTACTTAGGAGTGAAGGTTTCATCTATTGGCAGTGAATAACTGTCCTACTATTGAAGAAAAAGATAAAAAATAAGTAAAAATATTAAAGTATTAAATCACTATTTTCCAGATATTTCTAAAACAAAATAAAATCAGTATGCACTGAAATAATTTCAATGTTTATAGACATTTTATAAAGATTTGTATCAGAATGGAGATTAATCATTATGTTTTCTTTATTATTTAGTAAAGAATAAATAGATAGTACTTAGAAATAGACTCTTATAAGAAACATTTAAACAATCTATATGGTAAATGTTTTTATTCTATTAATATTATTGCATCATCAGTGCTTCTTATGAACTATTCATATTTGAATTTAATTGTATAATTTCTTAATTTCTT
This sequence comes from Oxytricha trifallax, assembly GCA_000711775.1. Classification (NCBI taxonomy): domain Eukaryota; phylum Ciliophora; class Spirotrichea; order Sporadotrichida; family Oxytrichidae; genus Oxytricha; species Oxytricha trifallax. The sequence goes on along the minus strand of ARYC01000183.1, from coordinate 14,396 downwards.
CTCAATATATTTTAATATACTGTAAATTGTTAGATGGATCAAAATAGAATTATGAGTTGAATAAACTGATTTAAAATAGATGATGAATTAGTATATTCCTTGTAAATTACTTTTATAATTTGAAATAAACAATAAAAAAATAGTACATTAGTAAAATGTCAAAACCTATAGTGTGTGAATATTTCATCCAAAACGATGATAATGAGATTGATCCTAAACAAAACCCTTATCCTAACATTTTCATTCTTCCAAAGAAGTATAGTAATCTTTATCATTTAAGCAGTCATGATATATAAGTGCATTTATTATATCAATCAATTGCAGATGTGAGAATTCAAGATGTATTAGAAGCATTCCCTTTAGCCTATGCAGATCCACATAACTATTATGTCTTGCGTTTCGAGACTGTTCTATAGATCTCCCAAACTAAACGCCTTACTGTCTGGCAGGATGTAGACCCTTCTCTAGATATAGCAGTGCCACATAACAAGGAGAAAATAAGAATTAAGGCATTACGTCTGCCTAGAGGCATTCATTAAAAACAACCAAAATAACAGAGGTAGTTTGTGAAAGCAGAAAATTACTCAAAAAGTCAACGCACAAGTGCGGTAGGACTCGAGAAACCTGGCTAGAATGCTGATTTCGATCCAGTAGCTTAAGATTACACTTCATAGAGTAACAAAGCCAAAGACAGCAGAATGAGTTTTCCAGATTTAGGGGCTGTTTTCTCTAAGTTTGGAGGTTACTTCGAAGACAAGAGCAATAGAAAGAGCAATGCCAATTAAATCAATGGAACTAGCAGTTTAGATCCTAACATCTTTGAGTATGAAGCAAAACTCACGTCACAGTAATAGCAATAAGATAAGTATAGTTAGGAGAGCACTAAGAATAACTTGAAGAACTAAAATGCTTAACAAAACCTGAAGCAAAGCACAGGATCACTATTTGAGGATGACAATCAATATGAAGATGAAAAAGTAGAGACTGAACCTAATGCATGGGATAATGTAAATTACCAAAAGGTTGATGATAATGGAGCAGGGTAATCAACAAACCTTTTATTCACAGATACTGATGATTACCAAGAAGACTTAATCAAGAATTAATAAAACTAGTTTTAACAGAACAACTCATCAAACAGTGGTACTTTTGATATTTTCAATTCAGATCCTAATCCACCAACCAATTAATAGCAAACTTACTAACCCCCTACAAGCTAATTTAATTCTATTTTGTTAATATTTAATTCGGAAATGACTTATTCGACTTGAATTTCAATTCAGATCCAGTACCTACAACAAATAACTCTCAATAAAATAACTCAAGTATGCCTGACGGATTGAATTTCAATATTGTAGGAATACATTTGATTGGGAAATTAAATTATAAATAAATAAATATTAATTTAAATTTGTGGCAGTTAAATTTCTGGAAACCTATACAATATGGTACTTGTTCGATAGGGAATTCAAAATTAGCTGGACTTTACTATTGGCGGTACACCTCTATCGCATCGTAGAAGCGAGATAACTCGACTTTAATTTTGGGTGATTTGTTTTGTTAATTTTAATGCCATAATTAAAATCTATTTATCTCTCTCCAGGGATGCGATAAAGGTGTACCGCAATATTAAAGTCCAGCTAATTTTGAATTCCCTATCGAACAAGTACCATATTGTCTAGGTTTCCAGAAACTTAACTGTCACAAATTCAATTTAATATTTATTTATTTATTATTTAATTTCCCAAATCAAATGTATTCCTACAATAATACATAACCTTCATAAACTAAAGTAGAATAAGTTAGAAATATATTCAATGAGGAGTAAAAAAGATAGTGGCATAATTTAATTGACATTAATATTATAAAGTAATTTAAAATTATTTTACCATTTAAGATAGAATGAATGGCATTCAGCTTAAGAAAAGCACGATATAAGACTCATTTATAATTATGTTTATATTACAATATATCTCAATATGTGGGTTGGTAATGGACCAATAAAAAATCACATTAGAGTCTTGTTGTGTACTCTCCAAGATGTAAATTGGAATTTTGATATTATTTGCATTTATAATAATATAAACAGAGTTTACTATGGCAAGGTCATACCTGGTAGAGAGTTGGAATGGATAAACTGCTAGATCCTGAACAAGTAAAAACTTGCCACAAGAAAGCAATATTTAATTCCTCATAAATTACTTCATATTCACTATATAAGGTTAATTTGTGTTCGTATATTTTTGTGTCATCCTGATAAACTACGTAATTGCTCAGACAACCCAGATAAAGTGTACATCGGAAATAGATGCTTTGCTGCAATCACTGAAGCCTATAAACAATTCTGTGTAAGTATATAAATCAATAGTACTTTATCATATATGTGAAATAATTTACTGAAATCATTGTTTATATAGAAAGAGGAGAACATCAAGTGAACACGCCATTCAATGGATTAGAGCTTCAAAATTGTTAAAAATAGTATATATCGTTCATTAAGTATATTTTGTGTGTGATATCAAACTATAATAATTTAATTAAATCCATTCATATAATAAAGAAATATTGAAAAGTATCATGTTAATAATAAATTGATATGAGTAGTAGAAATAAGTATAGTTTAATTAATTAAAAGAGTAATTTACAATAAATATGATTTGGAATGAATTTATTAAATAATAGGAGTTGTTAGTAAAGTTTAAAGATATGGATGCGATTGTAGATAAATAGTTGGGGGGAGGAAGTTTCCTGCCCCAAAAGGTAGTTTCCTGCCCCCAACATTAAATTTTATGTTTTTTGCAATAATTTTAATAGAAACAAATAAATTTCAATTTCAATAACCATAACCATGTACCATACAACATTTAATATTATATAATTTTCAAGGTACATAATTATTCTTTATCAAATTATATATTACTGACAAGGCTAAAATAAGTGTTTTTTCATATTAATTAATGTAATTTTCATTAAATTTTAAATTGATAATCAAGGTAGAAATGATAATTGAAGCTAAATTTTTAAAAAATTACATAATAATTGATGATAAAGATTCTTTGAAAATTATAAAAATTACATATTTTTATGTATGGGGGCAGGAAACTGCCTTTTTTGGGGCAGGAAACTTCCCCCCCCAAAATAGTTAATTGGTTAATTCATAGTTCATTTTATTTTATTAATTGATCTCAGAAAATTATGTACGCATAAAGTATTCCTTGAGGTTCATCTTAGGTCAATTTACTTAATATATTACCATAACTCTTGTACCTGATTGTTTCAATTAAAAAATTTAATTGTAGATAATTATATTAAATATAGAAGGTAGAGAAGGGTCAACAACCAAGAAGATTGCAAAACAAATATAAATTCATTACAGGGTTTACAATTTAAAATTCCCTTAAAAATAGAATAATAAAATATACCATAATTTATATTTAATGTACTCCTTAAATATAAAGTTTATTAGCTTTAAAGAGAGAGAAATTAGTTGAATATTTTAGCGAAAACATTGCTATAGAGCTGAGAGAATACTCATTCCTTGGCTGGTGCTTCCTTAGCTTCCTTGGCTTCCTTGGCTTGTGTTTTCTTGGCTGGTGCGGCCTCAGCAGCCTTGAGTTGAGTACCAGTGTACAAAGTGAAAGAACTGTGATGGTCTCCCACTTGCTTGATAAGAGCCTTTGCGTGGAGGTCTCTGAGCACTTTTTAAACAATTATATGGTAAGTAAAATCTATCAGTTAAATGAATTAAATCAGACAACCGATATTGGGGAATCCATATAATGTTTGACTTTTCTAGCAACAGCTCCATTAACCTTGAATTTATCGCTGACAATGGAAACAGTGAGATTTTGGAACTTGGGTGCTTCCTTCACGATTCTCTCGTAGGCCTTGGCATCGAGGAAGACAGCATTGTTAAGCTTTTCCTTTATCTTTACTTTGGTCCAACTCTTCTTCTTTGCCTTACCACCGGCTTTCTTGTTTACAGCTGAAGCTGAGGACTTACCGCCCTTGTCTCCCTTGCCGCCTTTAGCGTCTTTTCCCTTTTGTTACTTTGGGCCCTACAATAAAGTTAAAACACTAATCAAATACAAAAAACTCAACTATAATTACTTAGATCATCAAAATTGATAAAATTAGCATAAAAATCAATAAAAATTATTAGTTAAAACGAAAGAATATTCATACCATATCTGACTAATGGCTCCTACTTATACATTAAATAAAATTGAATCTTAGAAAAGTTTATTTTTATAAAAATATTACTAAAAATAAATAGAATAGCAATATTTAATAATAATAATTGATGATTAAACTTCCAATATTTAATCTAAATACAAATGTTGTCTCAATCGTTTGATTTCCCTCACACTCTTTTATTTAAAGATTTTACTTTTGAGTTGAATTTTTTAAATAAATTTAGGTAATTTGAATTAATCAAGATACTTTAAAGCGTAATAATTTTGAGTTTAAATTTATACGCATTTCTAATTATAATTTTAAACAAAAAGTACTAGACTAAAATTTATCTCATATTCGTTTGTAAGACTATGGATCAGACTGCATTCTCGAATACTATAATTCTACAAAGCACTACTGATATAAAAACTACATAAATGATACCCAATATGGATGCTGCTGTTGGTATATCAGAAACTTCTAACTTTTAAGCTTAATAGTAAATTCCTAACGAAGACTTGAACTTAAAACCTACTTTTGACTCTAATAACTAAAGCTATTCTAATTCTGATGCTGCAAACTTACTTAATGGTAAATAAATTGCCTACTATGAACTATTTTCTTTGCACCAAACTCATAAGAAACTACTACCCAAATTCTCTCCTTCATTCTTATTCTATCTTTTGAATACTTACTTAATTCACTTTCTTAATAGTTTGTTACGACGATTATGATGAATACCAGGAATAAAGTTTGGCTTCTAAACAGACAGCTTTAAATGACTAAGAGATTCTTGAGTAATATAAGCAGATTTCTGATTAAATTGCTTCTGAGTAAAACTTGAGCGCTCTAAACCAAATGTACTTAATTTCTTTTGTTTTTTATACTTATTAGCTCTGTGGAGACTTTGCAGACACTAAACTAATAAGATTTGAAGGAGAGATGTGATTAAAACTAAATCGAACTTTAAGACGATGCTAAGACAGCTGTATCTGCAAATCACGGGGGGAGCTAAGCAACTGAAGATAAAGATAGTACTCTAAAGCCAAACAAAGATGCAAGTATCGCTTAAGATCGATCGATACAGATACAAAAAGAGTGTTTGGAAGAAGGAGGCAACTCTTAAAATCCAAGAATCATTAACATAAAAGATGATAAAATGAGGGGTTTTAGGTCAAACTCTCAAAATGAAAATGGACAAAATTCTCAACTTAGCAAAGACATACACTCAAGAATCTTACTGCTTAATAAGCCAGAAAACAGACAAGAAAGAAGTAATGAGAATATCTCAAACAGAGTAGTTACTCTTAATAGTAGATTAGAATCAGAAAACTTGAATAATTATCCATAGGAGTATCGAAGACACAACTACTAAAATCATGGTTACAATCAGAATCAAAACTATAACAGAAACTACTAGCAGAGAAGAAGTTATTCTCCTTCTGATAGGTAGAATTAAAATTATGGAAACGGCGTGCAAAAGTATAGAGAACAGAATAATCAATAATATCAATAAAGATACAGGAGTAGAAGTAGAGATAACACTCAAAGATATTAATAAGACTATCATTAAAGAGGAAGATAGAACTAAGGAAGCAATTAAAATAGCCATTATTAATATTGTTGGATTTTATGATGAGAAAATATTAAAGAGATATTTTAAAATAAACTAAAATCTCTAAACCATTTTCACTTTTGTAATAGCAACGACCCAATAATAATGGCAGCAATCATTAATCTAACTAGTTTTAGCAAAGGGTAAATTCGACTAGCTAAGTTTAAGCTCCTCTTCAGATTATAGTCCACAATCCCTTTCCAGTAGACAAAGATTACTTTTACAACTAACAGTAAAATCTAAATCAAAGAGGATATAATTAAAGGGAAAAGAGAGTTTTCTCTAATTCTAACAAGAATTACCGTAGTCATAGCAGAGATAGGAAAGGAAGGCTGAGGTCGTCAAGATCTAGGACCCCCGATTAACCTTATTATAGAAATGAGGACTTACCCATTGATAGATCTGAAAAATATAACCAAGAAAATCCAGGTAAGATAAAATAAAGACATAGATATATGGGTTACGTTATAAAATTTTAATGGGGGTGGAAATAGAATAGATTTTATTCATATTTCAGTAAATATAAAAAATCATATCACTCCCTAAATTTAAGAGATTGAAAAATGTTGAAATGTATTATAAACAATAATAACTATTAAATTACTATCCGTATATTTCATGTCATTCTAATCTGATAGTCACCGTTTTGTGTGATATAATAATGGTAATATTAATAATTAATAAGTACCTTTATTATATATCTAACCCATGGTAGTGCCTGATATCCACTCTTCTCCACAATCTTAAGATATCTGACTTGTATACCGCTTACTGTGAAATAAGGAATTTCAAATTTAACTTGAATTGGAACTCTAGAGTATTTTTCTCTCTCCTCTGCTTCTACACTTGGGAAACCAAATTAAGCTCTCATTAAAAATTCCTTTCTCCCTTAGAATTGCTTGATGCACCATACCATGCAGTTTTAATCTGGCACGTACTTAACTGTACCTACATTGGACTTGAATACTGGTGAATCTACGTCTGAAGGGACTGAGACGTAAATCTCAACGTTATTTGCAATAGATTTAGACTTGAATTAAGTTTTTGCTTTCACTAGATATTCTATCTTAGATCTTGAGAAGTTTTCAACAATGCATTCAACCCAGATAAGGGGTTTAACTTGAGTATCTAGTCTATAAGTCATTAATTCGAATTCACCATCAGGAGGGATAAAAGAAATATTTCTCTCGGTCTCAAATTTATTCAGTCTTACACATTGATGGAACTTTATATCCTCCAATTCAATCAATTTGCCTCTTGATGTTCTACCAGTCATTTCAAACAACACTTTATCATTCAAACCTAATTTTAACTCTGGCATACCACTGAGGAAACTCTTCATTCTCACAGTACCTAAAATTTCAGATCGCAGGACATTTCCATTTGCAGAGACGAGTAAGTTCAATTTCTCAATGACATCAAGGAAAATTTCGTTCTTAGTATGTTTGATGCTTTCTGATCTCCAACTAACAACATTAGTGGCTGCAGTTGGGAGTTTAGCTTGTGATATCTTTGTTTGCTCTTTTGCTATTTTATTGGCTTCAGTTTTAATGTATTCCTTTAAAATCTTGACTTCAGTTATTTGTGGATAACCGTGGTCCATCATCTCGTCAAGTAACTCGTAAGTAATAACGAAGTTATCTCTGAGAGACTCATCCTCTAGCTCCTTAAAATAGTCAGTGAAAACCTCCTACATTTTATATAGGAAACTAAACACTAATGCCACATTAGGGTTTCCCTTAGCTACTGCAACGATGTATATATTATTAACTCTGATCCACATGTAAGTTATATCTTTTTCTGTGAAGACTGGCTTGACAAGGCGATCATCGAGCTCAAGTACCTTACGTTGGAACTTCTCAGTAATGTTAGAACCGACCTCTCCTCTGTAGTCTCTTGAGATTATAATCTTGCCCTTTTAATCAAGGAAGTAAATTGCTGAACAACCTAATCCGCTCATATTTTAAATCTGAGTAGGAATTATTTAAATTATGAATTATAATTGTAACACAAAAGTTACAGCAAATTTACATTCATTAAGATGAAAATAGGTATTAAAATAATTTTGTTAACTGTCGAAAAGTTAATATATAAATCAAGAATATTGTGTCTTTAAGCTATTCAATATGAACGACAAGCAAATTGACAATTTCTACCATTTTTAATATACTTAATTATATTATTAACTTTAGTGGAGATTTAAGGAATAGGATTCGATCTAAGGGATATAACCATGATAAATCCCTATCATTTAAACAGTAGTGATTAAAGAATTCATAAAAAATGCATTTATAGATATTAGCAGCTACTTTCTTAAAAATGATTATAATTTTTTAAAGCCTAAAAATATTCTAAACAGTGCTTTCAATTTTGTAAATCATGAAATTTCCTTAACTAAATACTTTAATAAAATTTCAGTAATTATTATAAGCTAGGGTTTTAATCTTATCACTAGATGTAATGATTGTTGACAGTCAGGGAAAGATCCATTATTTCATTTTAAAATCCATGGTACTTTTGATTAACAAAAATTAAATGAAAATTGTATTTTACTACTTTTCAGAAATAATTTCGCTTATAGTCTGGAAATCATTTAACTCAGTCTGTCCACTTTAAATATTTTGGCAAGCAATTGGAAGACCCTCCATAATTTAGATTGATCTCTTAATGTCCATAACAGTGTCCTTGCCTGACACATTCAAAGATCTCTATCTGCTAGTCTGGGTGAAAGTCAAGTTAATAGTCATGAATTGGAGTGTCTCTTTTTATGGTTACATTTGCAATTTATTGCTCTCCTCAGGATCAAATCCATTGAGATTTCTTGACTGCTCCTATGTAGCCATAGAGTTCCCATTTTATTGGGTTGACTAAGCTACAGAAACGAAGCCAAGCATCATTTTCATCAAATTTTTAGCTTTGCCTTTTCCTGTTACTGTGGCAGCATTGTGAGTGTTACTACAGTTATGTTAATGGGAGAGCTTTTGACGCTTGGATTGTCCATTCTGGAGGCAATTTATAATATTTTCCTTGCATTCAGCGCATGTATTCAAAGCCAAATAATAAGGAGAGTTGTTTATTACTTATTCAATATTAACTTTGCTTCCTATATTTATATCAACGCAAGATCAAATGTTAATTGTGAAATAAAGTTGATTTTTAAGTTTTGATTATCCTCAAGAATTTCGAAAAGTTGTCTGTATCTGTCCTTTAACAAATCAATTTACGAGTTGAGACTTCCAAACTCCTCCTTCTTCTTGTTTCTGGACTTTTGTGCGGAAATACGATTTCTCAGAATTTTCTTATCCTTTTTGGATAAATTTTTTTAATTTTGTATTGCTAAATGCTTTCAAATTTGATTTCTAAAAGTATCCCGTCAAAGAATGAATGAGAAAAAATACCCTAATTAAATACTCTTACTTTTTAATCTTTCTTTATAATTGTAATCGCACAATAGAATGTGCTCCCATTCTTGAATTTTATCATTAGTAATGGCGTAATATTGATCATCCTCAATCTTTCTGCGGCCTCTTCTCTTCTTGCCCACCAACTCGTGATTGTCTACAGTCTTCTCCTCTTGTAAGTTAAATGGCAGCAGACTTAAGTTACTCATAGACGAGGTCTTCTGTTATTAATTATTGGTATAGTTTAGGGAGGATGAGCTACTCTGGGAATGATTCTTAGTCAAAATGTTTTCTTAATTATTGGATATGCTCTATAATTATTACTTCAATAGTAAATGGAGTTGATAAACGTAAATAAATAGATTCAGAATTAATTAGACAATATTATTAGAAATTTACTTAGGCGGACTCCTATTATTAACTAAGAACCCCTCTTATAAGTTGAGGCTGTTCAAATTATGAACTATTACAAGGGAAGTTTAATAATACATTCTTTTTCTTAATATCGAAATTAAATATGTAAATTCAGAGTATTTAATTGTAAACCCATTCTAAACTATTCGAATTTTGGCATTTTTCATTGAGGAGACTCATAGAAGCATCTCTACAAGACTCAATATCAGATTAACAGTTGCCTTATTTGAAGGATTAGAATTACTGTTAATTGAATTGACACTGGTTGCCCTCTTTCAAATTCATTATTGCGTCTTCCTATTAATGGTAAATTTTAAATGATTATAAGATTAAAAATAAGATAGATAACAATTTCCTTTACATTTAAATATTTAGAGCTTTTAAGATATGGAAAGAACGTAGTCATATATCAATTTGATGTTATAATTTGATTTAAAATAATGTCATTTGTAATAATGTCAAAATATAAAATATTAAGTTTCTTATTAATTATTTTATGAGGTTTAGAAACATAACTTTGATAGACGTAATTATTCGTTTGCTAAATTATTATTTTAAATCTTTTATTTAATTGATATTCCTTTCTATAATTAAAAAAAAACTATTAAATTAATTTTAATTAGTTGATCGATTTCCAAGTAAAATGTATCTTAGCAATAATAGTGTTGCTATTATCACTGAATTAAAATTAAAGTTGTATTTGATATTTGACTATAACTAAAATTAAATAATACTCAGTAATATTGTAGACTAGTCAAAGAGAGCTAAGAACACTAAACTATATTTTAACTTGACATGGAGAGATTCTGGCAACTGGAATTAATGACGTCTTACTGAGGAGAGCATGCGAATGCGTTTGGGAAGGGGCTCAAAATTTTATTTGGTAGTTGTTGGTTGCTTAAAGTTTAGATCCCTGCTACAGCTTACATTTGTTGTTGTTGAGGGAAATCCTTCTTTTGTTGGACCATCATGTATTGCTGAAGACCCAATATGTTCTAAGGCACTACTGAGTTAGTTTGATTGTTATTGAGAAATGTTTAAATTAAGATTAAGTTCATAAATACAGTTATAAAAACATACTTACGTAGAGATACTTCTTGAAAAGCTTGAATATTAATAAAAATAAACCTTTTTCCATTTTATTAGTTATTATTTATAAGTTTAAGGGAAAGCAGCATGTTTTTTAAACTTAAAATAATTTTTTCCGAAATTTTTCCTTCTAAGAACCATTAATAGATGTGATAATTCTAATTTTTATTGAGTTATTTTAGTAATGATGTGGCAAAAAGGCTGTTGCCTACAGCTTATCAGTTTATCCCGCACTGAAATATGAGAACTGAGGAGAAAGCTCATTCTCTGAGTATGTGAAATGCTCAAGGTGCTCGTGAAAGTTCAAATCTTTCCAATTAGAGATAAAAATACTATTAATGCATAGTATAATAATCATTAATTAATATTAGAGATTTCAAATTCTTCCATAAAGCCTTAAGGCGAAAATTTCTTTTGATTCATTTTTGAGTTATTACAATTATTAGATAATATTTTATTTTCAATATATTGCTTAAAGCCAATATAAAATTAATGTTAAATTAAATATGATTAAGCTTTTATCTATCTTGAAAAGTAATTAAATTAAAGAATATTAGTTTGGTTGTATCGTAAGTTGTGATTGATTGGGGTTACCCTCGGTCTTTAAAATATGTAAGATTGACTCAATCTATTTTTATTTATAAATGATATTGCAAAAAAGAGATTCAAATTTAAATCCAAAATAGTTTTGTACTTAGTAATTAAAAATTATATGAACTAGCAATAATATTAATAACCAGCAAAATTAATTACGTGTATCATTTTTCTGATTTTATCTTATACTTTTCAATATATTCTTATTCACCCTCATGAGTTGTAAAATTTCCAATTTTTTAAAGAAAAAAAGGTTTTTCAATATTTTTCAATTCCATTATTAAATTGACACTTAATAAGACATAGATTAATCCATTTTTAATTCATTACTTTATTATTATTACAGTGTATAATATCTCAACTTTTAGGGAATAATGTGTACATAGCAGGGATACCAAGATGGGTAAATGAATCAGATTTGCTGAAAACCTTTGAAAAATATGGAAAGATTTTAGAAGTGAAAGTTATCAGAGATCACATAACAAAGAATTCGAAGGGGTTTGCCTACGTTCTATACGAAAGAAGCAGTGATGCACAGAGAGCCATCGAAGGTTTAGACGGCGTGAGAGTTTACAATGAATGGATGCTTAAAGTAGAGTTGGCTAAGAGAGCTCTCCCGTATGAACCTCGTCACAATATATAGCTGTCAAATAGCATAATTAGTGGTCAAGATTATGGTTCGGAGAATGATCGAAAGCTCTAAGAGATTAACATAAGAAAACAAGATTTCTTGCTTGAAAGAGGCGTCGAAATTTAAAGAGAGGAGCAATTCATTGAGAGAGAACGAAAGAATTTTCATAAATATTAAGAAAAAGAAAGAAACTTAAACGAACAAAGAAATTAAGATAATGAGTCAAATAAAGCTAGAAAAAGCTCATAAAATCATGAGACTAAGGATAATCGAGACTCACATGAAAGATACTCTCGATCAAATTAGGATAACAAAATTAGAGATACTAAAATTGAAAGAAGCCATACTAAAGAAATAATTTCAAAGGAATCTCATGAAAATTTGAAATAGAATGAATAAGCGAGCTCTCACAAAGTTGAAAAAGATAGAAGTAGAAGTAAAAAAAGCTTAGAAAAGAAAAGAAGATCTCACAGCAAAGAAAAGTAGATTCTTTCTAGAGAAAGAAAGCATATAAAAAGCTCAAGTAGAAAGAAAAATGAAAAGATCAGGAATGATGAAGATCAAAGAAGAGAGCAGCGATCAAGAGATCATAGTGATATGAGAATCAAAACCCCAAAACCCCTTAGTGAGGTTTATAAGTGCTTTGATTTGTAGGGTATAGTTGGGGTCTTATTGGGGTTAGTAGAGAAAACGCAGGTTTGATTTGAATTTAATGTATATTTAATGAGTATAAGTGTCATTAATTCAAATAAATTTTATCTGCTTATCTTTGTGATATCTCTTGAACTTAGCTCTCTTTAATGTTTCAAGTATATCTTCTAATGATGATCTTGGATATGCTGGAGCTCTTACTATGATCATCTCAACCATTTTCTTAATCTAAGTGCATACATCTTCCTGCTTTATATGTTTAACAGCCATGCTTATTGATTACTTTTCTTGCTTTTTTCCGAAGTAAGACATACTTTCCATATCGCACTCTAAAATAATTGCTTCTACCGCCCAGACATCCCACTAAACAGAGCCATTAGTCCACTTCTCTCTTATTGGGAAGTACCCAGGTGTGCCTAGTACTTTAGCTAAAGTCACTATTTCTTACCTTATTGCTCTATTGAAATCAATGACTCCTATTTCTAAAGGACAGGATTTAGCATTACATTTTCTGGCTTCAAATCTCTATGAACATACCCTAGATCATGCAGCTCTTTCACACCCTTGGTCATTTCCGTGAGTATCTCATTCAAGTCATCTGGGTATCTATTATGGTAGAGATAATCTCTAGAGTCATTTCAAATTTCTTGAGTCGTAGTGCAATAAAACCATGTCCAAGAATAACTCCATCGAGTTTAAGCAAGTTCTTGCATTACCTTTTATGAGTCTCTCTTAGTATTATGTATTCATTGGCAAACTCATTTTGATACTGCTCGTTCCTAATAAGATATTTGAAAGGATATACTTTATAAGCATATTCATCAACTACTATGAGTTTTGCCTTGTTAGGCACATCAATATGTAAATAGTTGTCAATGCAAAAACTGAGATCTACTGCGTTTAATGCAGGTATATACATAGCTCTCTCTTACAAGCATGCTATATATAATTCATTAGCTGGTTGGTTCATTGACTCAAAACGTTTCTGCTTCTGAAGTCTCTCTTCCTGCTCTCTTTAAGACTCTATAGTATTGGACTTTCTCTTGGCTGGTATAAGTTTTTATGTTTCTTTATCTTGCATTAAAAACTCATTTAAATGATGTTTTTGCATGTGTCTTTTAACTTTAGCTGAGTGAGTGTAAGACTTCATGCAAGTCGTGCACTAATACTTGCCATCGACCTTTTCGTGCTTAAAATATATCTTAGCTCTCCTAGAGTGCATCTCTTTGATGTGCCTCTTCAAGCTCGAATCAGTTGAGAAGAAATTTTAGCATTCATCACATTAGGATTCTTTAATCTTTTCTAGTGGGAGATGTTCTTTTAACTCCTCAACATCTTTGATTAGCGTTTAAATACTTATCTCTGCTCTCTGCTTCCTGATATTTATTTCTAGAATAAACACTTCTGATTCAAACTCAAGATCTTTAAGCTCTGGCTCCTTTTCAATGTAGATGATCTCTGGCTTCTTAGTTTAGCCAAAGTTAAGCTAAGATTATCCACTGCCAAGAAACTGCTTTGCGATTTAAGTTAGCCGCCATGTTTAAATTCAAATTTAAATTTCTATTATAAAGCTTTAATAACCTCTCTTGTTATAGTTACTTTGTATAGGAGTTGGTACTGCAGCAACAATGGTTGATTCTTAGGCGTTAGACATCATATTTATACTAAGTTTATAGCTATATATTTTCTAAATTCATGCTTAGTATTTTTAATTTTGGTACCAACTTAGAAAAAATTGAGGTTGGTACTGGTACCAATTAGGTTTTGAACCATATTGGAACTTTTCCATTAAAACCTCATTAGTTTAAAACTAGGTACTAATTAA
>ARYC01000182.1:0-63007 GCA_000711775.1 Oxytricha trifallax | reverse complement strand
ATAATGAAATCGTACCAGCACGATCCAATTTCCGCTAGCGGAATTCCTACCAGCACCAACACAATTCATTATTAGGAAGTAAGTAATTTCCATAAGAATTCAATCAAGGATTCAAAGTAAATGAACTTTTTTCATTACTATATTTGGCTAAATTATCAATGATTTTATATGAAATTAAGTAAAATCATAATTATAGAATAACTAGATGCAATTATAATTACTACAGTACTATAAAAAACTTAATTAATCCAGAATCTATTTAGAATATAAGTAAATCACCACACAATTTCTATATTTATTATCAGAATTATGCATTCTGATTTGCTTGAATCCTAATTTATCTATATTGAAGTATGCACCTTGAATTCATGATAGAAAAGTTTCACACATTTAAAGGTAGAATTTTTAGTCTTTTAAAAAATAGCTGGCCTAGCTTAATTCATGATAATTTAGTTACTAAAATAAGTAAGTTAAAATATAGTTCTCTATTTAATTTCCATAGTATTTTTAATTCAGATGACTAGAGACAGCTAAGACAAATTTATATAAACTATATTATCAATTAAAATTTCAAGGCTAGTGATAACAAGAATCCAATTTTCTTAATTCATATTAACTTTAATTTCAAAACTTTTCCTTGTAATAAAGAACCTTTTACTAACCTTTAAATAATTCTTAATCTATCGAATTTATTGAAGTTCAAGCTATATGTAAGGTATATAAATATATATATTAGAATTAAATTGATACTAATAATGGACTATGATAAAATTTAAAAGAATAACAAGTTATTTATCTTATATTTAAAATTTAAATAAATTAAGTTTATACTTAAGATAATTTTAAATCTGACTCTAATATAAAATAAAAGATAATATTATTTCTCATATTTATTTCTTAACATAATTCTATCAATAAAATAAACTGTATTTTGAATATTCGAATTATACAAAGCTAGTGAATTTACTTTTAATACACTTATTAACAATTAATTTTATATAGAAATAAAAGATAAATATAAATAAATTTTAATAAATTTTAATAAATTTATTGTATAAATAAACAGTTTTAAACTTATTTTATTTTATATTTTTAGCTATTTTATTTATAAGTTAGGATAGTTAAGTATGGTATTAATGCTATTAATATTACTTATTTTTAATTTATATTAGTAATTTAACTATTATTTTCTCTCATAATTGATAGTAGCAGAAATAGTAATATAGCCTTGGCTTAATTTAACAAATTTTAATTTTCATAAAGCTAAATTGAATATTCAAGTTTAGTATTTTCAAACCTAAAATTATTCTTTAATTTTATTAACAGTCAATAATAATAGAAATAGTCAATTTCAATTTATATCATTTACATATTTTTATTTTATACAATCAAATAAATATAAGTTTATAATCTTTTTATTCATTCTATTCTAAAGGATAATAATTTTCAATAAGTTTATTTACAATTTTATTACAAATATAGCTAAAATTATTTCAATTTTATATAAAACTTTCATTATTAATACTTTATAATATTTATTTACTTCTTAATAAAAAGCCCTATAATCTTTGTTTTATTAAGTTTAACAATAAATTTGAAATAGAGGGAGTATTTTTAATCAATAAACTTACTTATTTTCATTGATAAATTTGAATGTTTGTAAGAATTTGAATATTTAAACTTTCTAAACTTGTTAATATTATTACTATTTTTCATTGTATAGTACTTAGAAATTTTAACTTAGTTAATTTTTAATTTATTTTAATTAGAATTAAATAGGGTTTAAATAATAAATTATTCTTATTAATATAGAGGTTCCTGGCACTGGATTAATTTATATATATAAAATTAATTAAATTTAGCTATAAATTATTTATAAATAACTTCTCTATTTTATATAGGTCAATAATTTTACTTTATCTATTACTTATAAAATTTCATGTTTCGACATTAAAATAGGTTAATTAAAATATTTATTGATAAGTTTAAAGCCAACTTTTTATAAATTTCAATGGATTTTATCACTATTACAGTTATTCACCATGCATTTTAATAAATTTAAAGAATAAAATAAATTAATTTATCAATAAATCTTGTAAATAATAGATTTTTTATTAAAAATAATGCTTAGAGTTAAAAATATAGTTAATAAAAAAAATGGAAAATTATAGTAAAAATAACAAAGTTAAATAATAAAATATGTAAAAATAAGCCATTTTTATATAAAAAATCATAGATTTTATCATTAAAATTCGTAAAAATTAAGAATTAATGCTAAGTATAGTTGATTTCCAAAAATTGGTTGCCAAAAAATCAAGAATTTCAAAGTTAAAAGTTTGCTCTTAAAGTTGGTCAATAAAACCATTACTATTTAAGCCAGAGTAAAATAAATATAATTATAAAATTTTCTAAAATATTCAATGAACGGTGATCACAGTGATTGTGAAGATAAAAAAAAATTGCAATGAAAATAATCTTTGCAAGAATTGCATTCAAAGAGCGAGACTCTAGCACTTATCAAGCCAATAAACTCAGCCCTCACTTAAATAAGTGAATTAAAGTAGCCTAGCAGAAAAAGGCTTTAATGATATTAATCCTAAGCTCTCAAATCCAAGCAAAAATTAATAGCCTGATTAATAGGCCTCAAATCAATTTATTCAATAACCTAAAGTTCCTGTTTAAAATCCACCTCCCGCTCCTTAACCTAAGCCCCAGAACCCCAACAATAATTAAGGTTAAAACTAAAGCCAACTTCAGCAAAATCCTCCTCAAGTGTAAATATAGCAAAATCAAATTCAGCAACACATAAGTTTTAAGTTGGATGTTAATCCAAAACACAGATACTCTATCAGTTAAAACCCTAAGATGGTAAGTCATCTTTATTCTTTGAACTATGACAAAATTTTCAAAAATGTACTCGATTATTCGTAAGACCTGGTAAAGGCAGAATATTACAGCAACGATCCAAAGTGTGAAATTAATACAAGTAATTTAAATGACATTCAAAACATTCAGGCCCTGTCAGTTTAAAAACCTAACAAGTTTATCTAATTTTTTCACGCCCTCAATATTATTATGAGCAATACCTATTTTATCTCAGCAGAGCAATCAATTCAGCACGCTTTACTAAATGTTAGAGACCCAGAAATCATAGAACTTTCACTATCACGCAACAAACTCTTTGACATCGACAATTTTATGGGTGGAATCCATACTAGTTTATTCCAAAGTCTAAAACTTGAAAAATTTGAATCAAAAACCAAGCATGAACTATTAAATGAAAATCAAATTAAAGGTAAGCTCATTGATTTTTTGTTGTTGTAAAATAAAACCCCCGTTTTAATCTGGACAATTGATAATGACAAGCAAGAATTTATTGTTATAAAGTAACACTAAGGTGACTGGTACTTTCTTAAATAAGACAGCAATACTTACAAAATCAGCAAAAAAGGGAAAAATATCACTCAGATCTTTCAGAACCAGTTGAAGAAATTAATCAGCACGACTTAATTCATCAGTATTTTGGCTCAGTTAATATATTCTACTGTATAAAAGTGCAAGACTAAAACCAGCGCAAATTCGAACAGTTAATATTCCACATGCTCCACTTAATCTATAAATCAAAAAAATATGCAGAGCAAATTATTTTTTGGAAAGATTTTGTCAATTTAGCTCAAGAACAACTCAAACTACCAGACCTTTAGAATAATAAATTCTAACTACCTCCACTCAGATTTAATCCAACAAATTATTACTCTAACTAGCACACCTGGAATTAAGTAAAAAAACAAAAAAAGAGAGCGGCTAAGAAAACTTTGAAACTAGTTGAAGAATCAGAATATGAGACAGATACTTCTCCCCAAAAACCTCAAAATTCAGGAAAGAGTTCAACACCAACCAGAGGCAAGCAACAGTAGGAAGCTCAGAATGCAAACAAGAGACAGAAGAGATGAGCACTACAGGTAAGCTTATTATATTTTATTATAAATAGCTTGACATGCAAATGTCAGCTATAATTTCTTAATTTTTAATAATTAATTTACCTAAAAATTTCTTAATAATTTTTTCTTTCTTATTTATTTTCCTTATTAATTCTAATAAATATTTCTCTATATTATCTTAATCCAAAAAAATTAAACTAAATAAAAGTATAAGAAATTAAGATTGAAAATTGTAATTTAATATATTTTAATAAAAGTTTTGTGTTAACACAAAAAATAAAATTGCTTTAACTTACCTTATAAATCTAAAATTATAAATGATATAATTTTCAACACTAAATTATATATTCCTAAATAATCTATATCTTCTATTTTTTATAAATAAGTGTTAACATTAGTATTAAAAATCATAATTATCACATAGATTAATGATTTTAATATAAAATAAACAAATTTGTTTGTTATTAATATACTAATTTGTATTTTATTAATTTTGCCCTATTAAATTAAATGTGTCTGTAAATTTATAGAAAAAAGATCTCTAAAAATGAAAAGTTTGATTAGTCTTAAAATAGAAATAAATATCATTTTGTTAGGGCCCCTGAATCACTTGCGTGAATTATAAAGAGTGTATTTAGGTTATTTACACTAAAATCAGATAAAAATAGCGTGCATTAAATAAAGTGTAGGTAAATTAATATTGCGCATTTAGCGCAAGTGTATTTAATTTTGAGTGTAACAAACATCTTCGTATTTAAATAGCGCTTAAATAAGTGCGAAAAATATGAAAAAAGTGAATTTACATAAAATAGAGAACATGGATCGATAGATCTCGAGTTGCTCTTCAAAGTGCACACAAAGCGCAGTGAAGTTAGTGGAGTGTGTGTGAGTTGCGTTGCTAACAAAGAAAGTGCGATAGGCATTTGAGATTTATCAGTTTTTGATTTCCATTATTAGTTTAATTATTAAAGTAGTAATTATTAATTAATAAAAACCAAACTTAATTCAAATGTGGAGGTAAAAGCGCATCCCCTCACAAATAGTGTGAACGGTAAAACTTTACAACTAATCGGTCAACAGGGTACAAACCCCATATATTCTTGATCAGCATGTCAAACTCTATAAGACTGGTAAGTATGGCCTTAAAATAAAATCATGAATTTTTTCCCATTTTCACCGTACTTGTATTCTCGAGATCGGCTCCCTCAAATTAAGTTAAATTCTGTCCTTTTAAATTTCCTTATTTATCGATATACTTAAAACTTTTTATCAACTTACAAATTCTATGTGTACATACGTATTGGGGTTTATATATATATATATATATTCTAAGTCTTAAGCACAGAGTCAAGCATTCCAACTTTACCCCTAAAATCTGCATCAAAGCGATCCAATCTATCTTCAACTTTATGTTTCCCTGTTGTGATAACTTCTTCCATTTTCATGGCAAAATCTAGTTTCTTCTCAAAGCCAACTGGATCATTGAGTTTTTCATTTATTTTATAGGTTATCAGGGATTTATTGAAGGGGTATGTTTAAACGGGAGAGCTGTCTTCTTAGTTCCCAGAAACGTTGTAGAAATGTTGGGTTCGAGTTTGATAGTATTTTGATAACTAACCCAAAAATAAAGTACTTTTAAATTACTACAAATTTATCATATGAATTGATTTCTTATAATTTGATAAAGATATAAAAAAAGTCTAACAAACTAACTTTAAGATTTTGAGGACAATTTGCTGTTGCCTCGCTAATCTTCAGAATAGTGTTTCTATCTAGCTTTTCTCGATAAATATTAAGTCCTATTCTGCACATTTTACTAGTTTTTCAACAAACTTTGAGTTGCGAAAGAATTAGAGATGCCCTCATCTGTAAGTATAGATTCATTATTAACAGCTCATTACTATTAAGTTTGATTGAAATTTCTGTTATTAATATTTGAAGCCTAATTAGTTTATTTCTAATAAGACTTAAAACCCAGAGAGTTTTGGAGATTTTAGCTATTTGAAAGATTTCTAGATTTCTACTGAATTGCTGTGAAATAAGACTTGTTCATGGAATTGTCTATGTTTTGGGATGATAGTTTATTTTTAAAGCCAAATTTATTCGGTTGTGTTTAATTGAAAGATTTGTTTAATCTATCTTGTTACCTTGAGTTATAAAAAGTCTAGAAATTTTGAATTACTTATGTATTAAATATTTTTATATATTATAAGAACTGGCAAATTCACGGTGGCCTAACTAAGTCGATCCTGTGATTTTGTGAAAGTTTTTTGGGTCCTAAACGTTTCTTCATCGTATTCTTAATAAATCAATCTATCTCTCTAAGCAATGATTTTATTGTGTTCTTTTTGTTCTTATAGAACTACTGTACTATCTGAATCTAATTAAGGCTGGCTATTATTGCTTAAAATTGAATCATATTGCCATTTATTTCTTAAATAATTCACCAACCAAATCACAGCAATTGAGTAAAAATTTCTAATTAAAAATTCTGAAATTTAAATTCTTTAAAATTTTAGAATTTTACCAATAATGTAAATCTGACTCTAATTAGCAGCATGTTGATCTATAAATAGTGGTTATTAATTCTTCTCAACCAACTCCGATTTCTTATAAAAATGTGTAATTTTCTTAAACTTTTAAAAGTCAACCATTCTGTTTTTATTCCCACTTCGATTGTATACATTTTATTATTATTGCTCTTTTTACACATGAGAATTCTATGTGTAGTATGTACTGCCTAGATTTTATTAATTATTATTATAGTTTCTGTTTGTTATAGCTGTATCCTCTGAAGTGCAAACATTATTATTATTATAGTTTTAATGACTGTCACTCAGAATTATATCTGTTGGTCTTGCTATAACAAAAAACATTAGAGTTTTATTTTATTAATAAATTCTTTTGAAATTACCAGATATTTAAGTGTATTTTATTTGGCTCAGCTGATCTTGTTCATTAAGGGAAAGTATATCGTCAAGAGAGTCTATCCCAAATAAATTATGTTACTATTATTTGTTGATGATTTTCAATCTATAGGGGAGAAATTGTAACTTTATTTGTGATAGAATTGGGATATATTTTTGTTATTTTTACTTGTAATATTAGAACATAATATTGACTTACCTTTGATTTGGATCTGGGCTTGATCCTTATAAAATTGAATTTCTTAGTAAATTTCTAGCTCTGTTACTATTTATGAAATTAAATAAATACATAAGTAGAAATAATTTCTAGTGATATAGTATAAATCACAAATTCATGTGTGAGTTGTTTAAATTTTGGCAATATTAAAATCAGAAGATTTTTATCGATTATATAGTTGAGTTTTATTCCTGGTTCTCTCTGCCATAACAGGAAGTTACTGTTTCATTTTATTAGATCTATCAAATTATATATTTATTTATATATTTATTTTACTTGTAATTTAATTCATTATTTCTCGTTGATTTCATATTTACACATCGTGTTTGATATATCTAAAATATAAATATCTGGATATTTTATAATATATAAATTATGTGTTTTTTATTGGATACTTAGAATGAAGGAACTATTGAGTGATGTGTTCATAGCTACAGAGAATCTCGTAAGAAAGAAGCAATCAAAACATTACAATTTATAACAAAAACTATATTTTTATATGTATGCCGTATAATTTTAGGGGAAGAATAATGATAAAATTAGATAATTACACTGAAATTGAGGCAGATTATGAGATGAACTCAGATATCAGAAACCCACTGCTAGGTGGAGGCAAGGACAGACCAGCTGGAGGCTCAGACGACGAGGACGACGAGCGACCCAAATACAACCCCAAGAACCTTCCAATGGGCTGGGATGGCAAGCCAATTCCCTACTGGTTGTATAAACTGCACGGACTTGGAGTTGAGTTTAAATGTGAGATTTGTGGTGGTGCTAGTTACTGGGGTCGCAGATCCTTCGAGAAGCATTTCCAAGAGTGGAGACACGCCTATGGAATGAAATGCCTCAAGATCCCAAACACAGTTCACTTCAAGGATGTCACAGACATCGAACATGCTCTCAGACTCCATAAGAAAATCCTCTCTGATAACTTATTTTTACAATTATGATCTCAGTTTTTCTGTGAATTTATCGGAGAAATGTCAATGGACTATTAAAAATAATAAAAAATTTAAATGGCAACTTTGAGAGCACATTCAAGCCAGATTTCCAGGAGGAGTTTGAAGATGAGGACGGAAATTTATACTCAAGAAAGGAATACATAGATCTCAGACGCCAAGGAATCATTAGAAGATGAGTATTTGGAATAAATATCAGTTTAATCAGCATTAATTTAATTAATTCTAAAAAGTGTTAAGTTTACCAATCATACATTGTTTTTATACAGATTCTTGATAAATTTGACTTAAATTTTTGCATTTAAATCATTCATATATTCCTAACAAACCTAATTTAAAATTATAAATTTGAACTTAAAATATGTCTCATAAAACTCATCACTAGCCACACGCTAAACATAAACCTGAGAAGAAACATGACATAGAAAATGACAATGCAGATTGTGGATATGATGAGTAAATGCCCTTGTACATGCAGAATTTAGTGGATTCTACTTGGTTCACAGCTGATAGAAGAAAACCCTACCTCATCAAGGCAGGTGCCTTCATTATAATTTTTATTGTATAAAATCAGTTTCTTAATATTACATAAGTCACACATGAAAATAAACTTACCACTCTCAATTTCAAGATTTTTTTAATAGAAATTTATTGAATGAATTCACTATAAATCACATCCCAGTGTGTAAAGTGGATATGCTATGTTAGTGACTGACCTCGAGAACACCTATTTCTGTGCTGCTGACAAGAAAACCCTAGAACAAGAAAAACAAGTAAGTTTTACATGCCAAAACACATCTAATCAGGATAATTTACCATTTACTATATTTCTCAGAATCATTATAAAATTAATGTGATTATTTATTCATGAATTCAAATGATTAATTATAAATTACTAGAGTTTTAATCCTACAATTGAAACTGAGACATACTCGCAGTTGATTGACTTGGTTAATGATGCATTCAGCAAGTATGATCCTAACTCCAGATATCGCTTTCAACAGTTAGATTATATTATTAATTTTATTAATTGTTCCTATTATGATTTAGTGTAATTTACTGCACTTATAGTACAATGGCATATGTAGTATATAGATAAATAAAACCATGTTCATTTAATAATTGTAGTTAAGCAGCTCAAAGTTGTTGGTAAAATTTGAGAAATAAATGGAGATTTACCCATTTAAATGGGAATTTATGTGCGTAAAGATACCTCACCAGGATCACCTCAAGATAATTAGAGAATTCCTTATTGCTCCACTTATTTCCACTGTAAATGTAAGTTTACACATAGAATTTATTAAGTTAAAAACTTTACAATTTTTATCATAAAATACAGCATGATTTTATGCTTAAATCACAATGAAATATATAGAGCCTGGAGAATAAATATCAAATACTGTTGAAAAGGCATCAGTTGCTTGAGACTTAGCTGAGAGACAAACTCTACACTCCCCAGGAAAAACAGAAATTTCAGGCTTTTCAGGATGACGCGAATGTTTGGAATAAATCTATCAGTATGGACGAGTTGGTCACATACCTGCTCATTAATTTATTTTATAAGAATTATCAATAACTATGTGAATAAAAATAATGTATACCCAGAAGACGTAGAGATAGAAGGAATTGTGATAAATAAGATGGAATTTCCTCAACTCACATATCATGAATCAGTTAATTACATATTTAAAAGTCTCTAAAAGTGCAAATATAACAGTAAGCCCAATAAATAATGTGTGACTTTACTCAACGATTTATATAGGGTGCTATGAAAAGAGAGAATCTGATAATAAAAAGCGGTAGTATGATTAAATAAGCAGGAATCAGTCGGATTTTGATGATGATCTATCTCTGGATTATTTGCTGGAATCGCAACACAAAAATTATTTTAATTTATAATTAAATAAAGGGATTCCATTTGATAAACCTCTAGAATTCTGATAAAATTATTTACTATCATTTATTCCATATTAAATTAAGGAATTAAATATAAGAAAATTAATAATTTATATAAAATCATGGGAAGAGATCTAAAACGAAAGATGACTTGAGAGACTCGAAAAAAAAGCTGAAAAATCTTAAACTTAATGATAAATCCTAAAAATCTATAAAGCCTCTGCTTCATGATTTAATAATGTTAAAGTTATATAATTTAGTTATTTTATCACAAATTTATATATAAAATAATATTTGATAAGATGATATACAAAACGATTAAAGCAAATTATTAATATATGATGAAGATAAAGATAATGAAAAGTAGAAGCACCAGAAAAATAAGAAAAACCCATTATTTATTGAAAAGAATGCGAAAGACTAATCTGATGAAGATGATGACATAGACCCTGAAGAACTGAAGAGAAGATAGGAAATAGAGAGGAAACTCCACAAAAACTCGTAGAATAATCAATAAAAACATAAG
Source organism: Oxytricha trifallax (assembly GCA_000711775.1). Classification (NCBI taxonomy): domain Eukaryota; phylum Ciliophora; class Spirotrichea; order Sporadotrichida; family Oxytrichidae; genus Oxytricha; species Oxytricha trifallax. Next base: position 52,541 of record ARYC01000182.1, on the reverse strand, counting down.
CAACAACCCCTTTTGAAGCCAAATGATTATGATGAGTTTGATGAATTTAGTTATAATTTATTTATATTAATAGAATTATATTCATTTGTTTTTATTACAGAATTTGATAGCTAATAGCAACAACCAATGATTTAATCGCAGCAACCAGCAGACAATAAAAAGAAAAAACCACAGAAAAAGCTTAAATTTGTCTGATTTATGAAAAAACTGCTGTTTGTATATTATTGAAGTCATTATAAGTTTAACATACTTTGTGATTAATGATAGTTTTGTGATGAAAATATAGTGACTAATATATGCAAGAATTTAATTTTGTTTTAAGTTAAGCTGGTTATTATGTCAATATTTTAAATATTTTTGCTTTAATATTAATAATTTGTTAAGTGAATAATAAACTCATATCAGATGTCGATGTCCAGGAAGTATAGGTCGTTGAAGGGCATGTGATGTCTGTCTCCTCCAAATATAAACATTTTATTATGGAACACAAATGATGAGTGGCCATAACATTAATAAGTTATAAGTGTGTATGAAAGGAAGAATTGAATGTAAAATTTACGATAAATTTATGAATATATATATTTCTGCTTGATTTCTCTGCACTTTTTAAACACAACACACAATATTGCAAGAACTTTTTTTTAATTTTATCATAAATTATACTTAATCATGCTGAAATATGACCTAATAAATTAAGATACAAAATATTATTATTAATATTGACTCCTTTCAATCCCTTCTGATTGGCTCTCTCTTGACAGTGACTCCATGTTTGTTGACAATGACAACCTCAACCTAGTCACCAGTGTAGATATCTCTCTCAGCAATTGAGTTGATGATATCTTTGGCGGTATCCTCAACTTCCTGCACATCCTTAGCAAGAGTCTTGACTAGATAGTTGTGGCCAGTGAATTGGTTATCGAGAATGGGGGCTCCAAGCTCACTACCTGAACCCTGCACACCATAAGTCAATTTATCGTAGGATCCGATGGCGTCGTAACCATAGACTGTACCCTGGCCGTTTACGTCGATACCACAGAGCAAGTTGAAGGCGTAGAAAGGCATGAATCTTCTTCCGTAAAGAGTGTTTCCGAGGAGTTGAGCAAGTGACTCGACTGTAGGGGTCTTCTTGAATTATCTTTGGTAGGTTTATTATTAAAATTTAATGACTCTAACTTATTTAGGTGGGTCAATTTTTAACTAGAATTTTATAAGGTTTTAACCTTGGAGATCAGCAATTTGTGAAGAGTCTCGATGTCAGCGACCATACCACCTGAAGTGATAACACATTAATCAGTCAAACGGGTAGTTCTGGAGTATTCACGTGACAAGATGTTAAAGCCCTGTGAGATACGAGTGTCTGAGGCCACGAGCACGAAGTCTTCACCAGCAATAGCTAAACAATAAAATGTTGGTTAACAAATTTTAGGGAAAAAATGACATTTTGCCTTGCTTCCGCAATAACTTTTCAAACTTATCTCGTTTTCACTCAGAAATTTATTGATACTTACCAACTGTGGTACCCTAATTATTAACGTATGGGTTGAAGCCACTGTGATGGGATACGTTGTCCTTGAGCATATGATGAGGCTGTTCAATAACATTATTCATGCTTGAAACTTCACGCTTCTCAAACACTTTTCTGAAGATGTTTACGTTTGTGTAATTTTCCAAATTCATTTTAACTAATTTATAATTTTAAATCAATCTAAACTATTACATTTTATCTTTAAAATCTTATACTGATCAATATTCATGTTTAATATTTATTGAATATCAATCCCCTATGACTCTATGGTAATTTTGTGATTTGAAATATGAATGAAAATGTGGATATTGATAACATCAAAAATAAATTAGTATGCAGTTAATTCAAACAGCACTTTGGTTATAAAATCACTCTATATAATATTTACTATAATTTTAGGGAAATATCGGGCTGGCTCACTTTCTAAGTTTTAGTAAAATGGCCATTCTCTCTGCCATTTTAGGGTCTTTGATGTTTTTAGTGATTTGCTGCTCTATAGCTTGCTTCCAACCCTCTGTTTCAGATTTAGCAGGTTGCTTAGTAACTTATCTACTGGGTTTTTAATCATTTTTAGTGACTGTCTTCGTTTTCTGGGGTGATTCACGTTTCTAAATCTGAGTGTTTTAGTTTTAGGATTGAGCTTTGGCTTGTTTTGGTTAACGCCTTACTAGAATCTTTCTCTGAGCGTTTTGCATGGTGTTTTAAGCGATTATGCTTTATTAAACTGATTCTTGACTGTTGGTGAAGGAATCGTGCATTTAACTGGAGAGCTCTGACTGTGAGTCTTCATGTGATAGGATTGCTTCATCCTATGTCTTGCTAACTCTCGTCATAAAATAAAATTGAATTTAGAAGGTGGTTCACTCTTTGATTCTTAGAATAGGAGGTAACTTCTTCACGATCTTCATCAAAAAACTTCTTCATGTTTCTGTTTTCGTTGTAGTCAATTCTAGTGCGTTTCCTTCTTGATTGAAGCATTTCTTATTCCTCCTCTTCATTTGGCTAGTCATCCAAGATTTTTCTAGCCATTTTTTGCAAATCATCTCTCTTCTTCAAGCCCATCATCTTGAATTTCTTGGCTGAAGACTCTTTTTAATCTTCGTTCTCGCTTTCTAGTATGTTAAATCTCACTCTTTTCTTTGCTTTAGCTTGTTTAGCTAGTTAAATCTCCACAATTTGTGAAAGTTCAACCTCTCCTGCATTGATAAATTCTTCAACTTCAACATAAGATTCCTCATATGTTGGCACTACGACATTTTGAGAAGACTTTTCCTCCTCAAAATTATTAGTTTCTTCATTGATATTTTCTTCTTAACAGTCCTTATTTCTCATCTATTGAGCATTAATATGAGTGTTGAAAAGTAGTTGCTCGTCTTCATCAAGTGAAGTTTAAGAAAGGATCTATTGTTGCTATTGCTACTGCTCTTGTTCATATTAACCTTCTTATTCAAAATCTTCCAAATCTATGTTTTGCATTTCTTGGAATTCTTCATCGTTTTCTTCCTTTTGTTAATCTTCTTGCTCTTCTTCTTCTGATTGGTTGTCTTCTTCATAAATACTTGCTGCTTGAGTTTGAAGATTTAATATAAAAATTCAATAAATTGAATTAAATTACACATAAATTATATATTGATTTGAATCAGTGTTAGTAGGTTTACAATCATTGAAAAGTAGCATTTCATCTTCTTTCTTGGCATCAAAATCAATTTAATTCTTAAGCATTTCCTAACTCTAAACTTCTTGTTCTTCCTCATCATCAGTGATGTCATGAACTACTTATTATTGATTATTATGTTAGTAAGCATCAATCATTTCAACATCTTCGCTGTCGTTTTAATGCACAGATTCTAAGTATTCATCTTCATCAATGATTTGCTAGTATTGATTGATTTGTTCTTGATCATTTTAGCATTAATCCATTATTACATCTTCTTAACTTAAAATTTCTTAATGAATTTCCTCAACTCTTGAGTCGTTTCTAGCTGTAATTTCTTCTTGCATGTCTTCGTTCTTATTTAAAATTTAATTTTATTGTCTTTCAAAAATTGTGTCAACATTTGATAGTTTTCTCTGTGATTGCTGTTAATCGATTTGCATAGATTCTTATGATTGACTTTGAAGATTGATTTGTGGCAGGTTTTAGGTTTATATAAAAGAGGCTCTAGGTGAGACCACTTGGAAACCTTTCACTTAGTTTTATTATAAATTTTGTGGTAATTTCTTATCTAGACTGGTATCTCTGCTGTTTCTACTGCTTAAAACTGTTTAAATTGCTGCGAAATTTGCAGTTTAATGTGTTGATGGCACTGTCACTCTGACTGGTGTGGGTTTGTGCACAATTTGATGTTTGTTAATTTAATGAACTTGAGAGGAGCTGTTCTCTGAATAACTCAAGTAGTGGTTGTTATCTTAGACTAAGACTGATTTAGATTATTGAACAGGGATTTGGAGTTTTGATCTTGATTCTTCGGAGATGTTTCTTGATTGTTTGTGTGAGGATAATTGCGAATTTTATTCGGAATGCTTAAATGGTTGTATAACGTTTTAAGTATTATCAATTACTTGAGAAATGTAAAAAAATCTTATAAATTAATTCTTTTTGTTTGTTTTTATAATCTAAGCCATTATTGTAAATAAATAATTTATACTAATTTATTATTATACATAAACTCTAACTTGAGATGACTGTGAATAAGTTTGCGAATTTAAGACTATTTACTATGCTGATTTTTAACCAGAAATGGGTGATTTCTGCACAATAGTGGTATGAGGTGGATATACAATTTTCATGTCCTAATCTTCATAGCTTGTTATGTGATTTTCCTTAATCAATTCAACCTACACCTCTTAATTAGTAGAATAATTCACTTATTATTCAGTTTGAGTGTCAGTGTGCATACTTTGCAACTTAATTTAATGTTGAACTACTTTACCCTCTATAAAAACCAATTTGGATTTTGGTGATTGTGTTTATGAAGGGGTTTAAGTGGCGTTATCAAATATTTATGTTTTTTATTCTTCTACGAGTGTCTAGATGCCACTATTTACATGGAGAACTGGTGTTTTAATGATTTGATGTGCGAATAAATTCTCGTTCTAGAGACTCTTCTAGGATTCTTAAGAGAGCTGGACTGATTGATTTTGATAAGTTTTTTCAACTGGTTGTTGTTGTTCTTGTATTTAAACTTAGTTCATGATTTAATCTTCAGCCTCGTATTCATAATACTATATTCTCATTTAATAGTGATAAGATTATTTTATAATAAAATTTATTTTATTTTTTAACAAAAATTATTTGATTTTGAACTATTTAAGTTAATCACAAATTTATATTTAATAATTTTTTAAAATCTCAAATATATTAATTAATGATTTTAACTTTTAAAAAATTTTACTTTATATTTGAATTATTTTATCATTATTCTTAAATAAGTTCACCTAAATTAAATATAAAAATTAATCTTGAATTTCCTTTCAATCATCAATTATTTCTAGAATAGTATAAATATCTCTATTCTTTATATAGTAGCTTTAATTATAAATTAATATAACAATAAATTTATGATATTTATGGGGTAAACAAACTAATATAGAATTTCAAACTATATTTTAATTATAAAATATAATTTTTAAATGATAATAATAACAATTATTTTAACTAAAATTGTAAGTAGTATATCTTTATTTTTAATTAATTTTGTGTTTTTTATTCGTACTCGACATCCTCTTCCTCATCTGTCAACTATCTAAGTTCTTTATTCTATAAATATGATAAACATTTGTAATAGTTGTCGGTGATCCAGAGTCATGTCATAGCCACACCCATCTTCTTCTTCCTCTTCTTACTCTTCAGTTTAGTTGTTGTATTGATACTCTTGTTATTCCTCTTAAACTTCAATAATTTCTTCTTCTTCTTACTCCACTTCTTCTAACATATCTTCATGTGTTTGATGTGAGACTAACTCCTCTTACTGATAGTATGCAGGTGCGAGTTCTTGATGCTGGTTTTATTACTCAAGTTGCTGCAATTGATTCATTTAACTGTGATGAAATTTAGCGAATTGCTCCACATCATTAGAGTACTCCTCGATTTGAGAGGGAATGACCTCGTATTAATGCTGCTGTTGTTATTCAATCAAGTGTGGCTGTGGGATGAAGTTTTATTGTAATTATAGATTTACATATTCACTATTTTGTAATTTATTCTTAAAAAATTACTATTTCATATTACTGCGATTCAATCTGCTGTTGCATTTGAGTTGCTCTGGATGTCCATAAATTTCTCTGATGAGATAGGGTTTACTGCTGTTTCTGCATTTACTGCATAAATTCACTGTCATCAGATGAAGATGAGGAAGATGATGCTTTAGAGTCAAGTTCTTGTTCATCTTCTTCATCAGTATGAACTTGTTGTTATTGAGTAGTTTACTGTTGTTAAAGCTCTTCATCATCAACCACATCCTATTATTGTTCTACTGCTATTTTAGAATATCTACAATCAATTATAATATATAAAGTTATTAGTGGCTGATCTTCTTAAAGTGATTCTTCATCATCATCATTATCAATATCTTTTTCTTCATTTGCATTTTCAACTTCAATAGTTTTATATACACATGAACATATTAATTTTAAATAATTAAGTTTAAGTGACTGTGACTGGAGTTTAATTCATGTTGTTTTAAACTGGCGACTGATTCTTTTTAGGAATCATGATTCTTTAATGCTCTTCATTTAGGTTTGTGTTTATAATCACAGCACTCTCCTCTTCCATTTCTTCTTGAACTTATTAGTCATCATCTGATACCAATTCTTAATTTGAGAGTGTAGAATTTAAATTTATGGAGAAATAGTTGATTTCTATTTTAGGCTAATTCATATAAATTTAGTGTTTCAGACCTGTCATCAACAACTATATTAGCAGCTTGCTACTTCTGTTTTTGATATTCCTGCTTCATGATGTTTGGCAGCACAGCACTCATTAATTACACCTCTGAGGAGGCATACCCCTAAACCCCTTCATCATCATCGCTCTCGATTACTTCCACTTGCTACTGCATTTTGTGCTGCACAAGTTTGTGATTTAAGTAATCCTGTGATTGCTAACTCATAATGTCTTGCTAGTGCTCGGTGGAAATAATCTTTGTCAAAACTGCATTTTAATGCTTCAAATTGCTTTGATTAGTTGTGATTTATTGTTATTGAGTATTATCACTGAAAAGTTTCTTCTTGATTATAGTCTCTCTGTAGTTTGATGGCTGCCCAAGAGAAGTTTGTTACAGCTGCTGTGACTTAATAGTAGGTTCTAGTTTCTATTAATGATTCTGATTTTTTAGTTGGAAACCGTTGTTATTACCGATCAGTGAAGCTTAAGTTCTGTTGCTTGAGATTCCTAGATTAGTAGTATTTATTTATTATTGTAGGAATACATTCGAAATTGGGAAATTAATTTAAATTAAATTAATTATAAATCAAAATCTTGGCATGTTAAAGTTGGCCAATTTAAACGATCTTGGGCTCATTCGATAGAGAATTTAAAATTAGCTGGACTTTACTATTGGCGGTACTATTTTATCTCATTCAGTTAAAATAGTGGCAAAATTCGAAATACATAAAATTGCAAATACATCAAAGATATATAATTAAATTGGGTAATTTTCAAGAATTACTAAAGTTAAGCATTTTTAAATTTATATAAAAGAAAAGTAGAATATTAATAAATTATTTCTATTAATAATATAAAATATTTAAACTTAATCATAATAGTTTTAACATAGTATTTCTTAGAATAAGACTATTTAAAATTATTTGTTTTTTTTATTTATGAAATTTAATTTTGTTAAAAGTGATATTTAATTTTTGCACTTATTGATAATTATGATTATACAATGAAAGTTAATGTTAAATAACTAAAAGTTTTAAGATTTGTTACTTATTGGAGTAATATTTAATTAATTTACTCATTGCAATTTATTTGAATAAATGTAATAATTTATTTAACAAAACGATTTTATATTTAAAAAAATAATATTTTTAAAATTTAAAGATTTTATTAATAATTAAATTATATTATTTAATAAATGGGACCAAGTAGTAAAATTATATATTTTTTTCTACTTGGTCCCAATAATAATTGTAATAATAAATAATTCTCAATATTTCTAAAAAAATAATTATAAAAATTATCATTTACTCTCACTTTAGTAATTTTGAATATTTAAAAATTTGCATATTCACTATTTTTCAACTATTTTAACTGATTCCTGGAGCGAGATAACTCGACTTTAATGTGAGGGCATAATTTAATGAATTTATACCCTCACATTAAAGTGAAGTTATCTCGCTCCAGGAATGAGATAAAATAGTACCGCCAATAGTAAAGTCCAGCTAATTTTAAATTCTCTATCGAATGAGCCCAAGATCGTTTAAATGGCCAACTTTAACTGCCAAGATTTTGATTTATAATTAATTTAATTTAAATTAATTTCCCAATTTCGAATGTATTCCTACAATAGTAGCTGTTTGCGAAATTTCCGCTATTAAGAACAGCAGAAGTATTATTTGATTGTAGTGGGCTCTTGTTGTTTAAATTTCCTTTTCCCATTAGTTACTGCATTCTCTTGGATTAGCCTACACCGGTCTTCATGTTGTAGCTGCTGCCCAGGGGTGTTAAGGGGTTTGAGGTGCCGTTTGATGAACCTCCACGGCGCATACTTTCCGCTATGTGCTGTTAATAATTATCATGATTATACAGAAAATTTCAAATTAATTGAACCATTTATTGGAAAATTATACAAATATATATTGCTGTTGCTATCTTTTTAAGAGATCTTCAACTTTTTCCAAAATTGCAAGTACTTGCGATTGATCCAAGTGACTTCTCTCAATTACCAGTTATCTCATTTTATGCTAATTCTCTCTGCTTTCCAAGATTTTCTTAAACTTTTCAATTAATTTCAAATTATAATTTTTTTACCATATCCCTAACTCTATATCAAATAATCTTAATGTTATTAGTATTTCCTAAGTTTAAAAGTGGCCAAATTAATGTTATTCCTACGAAGTGATTCGCTGTATTTTTAGAGACCTAAGTCTTATAAAATGTCCTCCATTTGTTTTCAAAGTTTTCCCGCAATAAATAATTTACAAAATTTATATAATCTTTATTTATTTATTCTGTTATCAAAGATATCAAAGAAGCATAGATATAAAAAATTTACAATAATGATGTATTAATATCTAAAATATATATTAAAATAAAACTTCTGACAATAAATTATTCATTTATTTCTTAAATAAAAACCCCAAAATATTTAATTTTATCAAAATTTTCTATTAATTTTATAATTAATATAATCTTATCAACAAATTACATATAAAATTGATATTTTTATATAATAATTAGGCAACCTTTTAGAAAAATTAACATTAGCATTAAATATATATATATATATATTTTTAAAAAATTATAAAAATAAAACAGTTAGTACAAGATTGAGATAAATCACAATACATTCAATTTTATAAAATTTTAATTTTAATTTGAAACTTGTTATTTTATTAAAACATTTTAAATATTAAATTTGAATATTATTTTATTATGATTAGTTAATCATAATAAAAGTTAAATATTATTGATTTTATAAGAATATTTTAATGTCTCTATTAAAATATGAAAAAATTAAATTTAATAAATTCTAATATCTAAATATACATACATTAACATGATAGAATAAAATTTAAATAAAATTATAATTTAACTACCTTAATATAATAATTAGTAATTAAAATTTGATAATTCTAACTATTGAGGTCACCTTATAAAATTTAATTGGTTAATCTAAAAAAGAATTATTACAAATAATAAAAAGAATATTCTAATATTTCTCTCTTTCAAATTAGAATAATTAACTATGTTAATTTGTAGAATAGAAATTTCTTGTAAATTCAATAATCTGAAATTAATATGTAAAATTTTATTAAGATTACACAAAAATGACCTTAATAAATTGTAGGAAAGTATATATAAAAATCTTAATTATTGTTTGGATTTTATGGTAAATTAACTTATTAAAATTGATAGAGAGAGGACATAAATTCATTTAACATGCTTATTTTTACTTCGAGTTTATTATCTAGTTGTCATGGCAATATTCATATATTGAAATTTATATCTATTGTAATTTTCTTTATTTGTTATAAATTATATTAAATCGGCAGTCTCTCTCTCAATTTCTATATTCTTCCAGTAAATTTACTTTATATCTTTTATATTTGTGATTTTGTGATTAAAAATATAATTAAAAATAAATATATTCAGAAATTTACTCGCTCTCTATCAATTGGCTATTAAAGTATTAAAATAATCTCACCAATAAACGATCAATTTCTTCTCATTATTAGTGCGTGCTGTCACCCATTCAGAATAAGCTGTTGAAAATTAAGAATGAGACTGATGCGATGGATGCGAGGAGTGCGCTCATGCCCATGTAAGCGTTTGAGCATAGTCTGGCGTTGGATGTGCATGAGGGGGTCAAAAGATCGCCTCTGTTGCCGGGTCCCCAGCATCCAATAGTATATGGGAAGAAAACAATCTTATAATTTGAATAGTAAAAATAAAAATTAAAGAATTTAAAGTTTTAAAAACTGTGGCTACATAGACGTAGAAATTACCAAACTCTTTATGATTTATATTTATAAAATAAGTATTTCAGGTTAAATGTACAAAAACTAAACTAAACAAAAAACTAAGAACTTAAATAGCTGTAAAATTCAGAGAAAATATTTTAAAAAACTGCATACCATTGCAAATGTCGACATCACATGGTTGCCATAGTTGTTTATCACCTCTGTATGGTCCATAGATCACTCTACCATCTCTAGCAACACCAATCAACTATTATTTATAAAAATGTAAATTTTAGCTGTTTTTTTACAATAAATTTTAGTTAGATTTCTTAAATATAAGTAATTTTTATCAATATCCTCAAAAACATTGAATCATTTGTTCTTATAAAGAAAAATATAAATTAGTGTGAATTGGAGTAATGCCCTTGAATACATCTGGAGTTCTGTCGATACCGTATTTAATTGGGTTTAATTTGCAGTTTGCTTCTTCACTGCACTGACCTGATTTTTCTCTCAAAGCTGGCATATCATAGATGCAAGGAGAGAAATTTGTAATATTATTAATAAAATTATACTATGTAATTTATCATCATGTTTATAATAGAGCTCTGTAATTATTATGAGAAAGAGTGATATCTGTATGTTCTGAATAAATATAAAGATTAAAAATTATGTAAAAAATGACCGTATATAAAAATCATTATAGCAAATATAAAATTACAATTTACTGAAAGTCTCTTGTGAGCCTAAACATAGATCGAAGTTATAAGCAGTTTTGCCTCTATTTGAGAAGAATACATCTGAGTTATATGAACTTGCAGCTGCTGAGAAAATGAACACTCCATTCATTTTTACATTAAATTACTACAAAATTCTTATTTAAAAAAACCTCTTTATACGTGAAACTTTTTAAGTTTCTCATTCAAAATTCTAAAATTATTATGTATTTTCTTTATCAAATTTCTAGAAATAATTATTTTCAGACTATGTAATAATATTTATATGAAAATGTATATTTTTTAGATTGAGTGAGATACCAACAATTGAATTTGACTCAGTGATGGTGGCGAGGGGGTATTAGGTTGCTTTAACTGCCCATTTTTCATTGAAACTAAAATCCTCATGAGTGTTACTTGGAGTTTTCTTTCCAATTGCTTCTGAGTACCCAATGTTCTTATCAATTTATTTGATAATTTAATACCAATCTAAATTAAAATATAAAATATTTATGTCTTTTGTTGTAAATAATAAATGAATTAAATATAATATATATAAGAGAAAGTAAATTAAAAGTATCAGTGAAAATTTAGTAAATATTATTCTAAAAATAATAAAAAAATAACTATAATTATTTCACTAAATGACAATGATATATATATACTATATGACAGTTAAAGTTTCTTTATGTCTTTAATAAGCAATTCTATTTTTATAAGAGTCAAATGCTATATAAACATTACTATTTTATTTCTTTAATTGCTTAAAATGCTAATATTTGCAATAAAAAATAAGGATCATATTCATAAGTATATTTTAAGCAATAATCAATTTTGGATATTAAAAAAATTATAAAAATATTTATCCAAAATGATAACATTTCGCAAACCTTTATATATTAAAATAATTAAATAGTAAAATCAATTGATGATGAACTAGCCCAGGTACCATCACAGAGCATGGTGTCAATTAAAACAAATAAATACTGAAAATTCATAAAAAGAGTATTAATATGAAGTTATCAAGAAAATTTATAACTTAAAAACATATTTTATTGGACTACTAAAGATAAGAAGTAAAAACAGAGGAGGAAAATGGCTTAAAAATAGATTTCCAATATTAAAATTACCTTATAATTATAGATTAATATTTTATTGAAACATTTATTAATAAAGATTTTCTTTATAAATCAAACTCATGATATTTTTTTATCTATATTTAATATACTCTTATATTGTATTTAATAGTGACTATTTAAGCCGTTAATCGAAAATGAACATTAAATACATTTCAACTTTTATTGAAGTCTCAAATTTCTCTTAAAAATCTATTGATCCATATAAGGGGTTTTGGGGTTTTTAATATCAGTTTAGTCCATTACTTTTCTATTGTATTATTAATTAATGATATTTTACCATATATAAATATATAAAATTGTAGAAATAATCAGTGGATTCGAGACCTGTAGCAGTTGACATATCTCTTGTTGCTAAATTGAAGACAGATGCGATGGCGTATGTGTTATAGTTTATATCTGAGGCTGTGAAGGAATTCAATGAAATTTAAAATAATAATTTTGATTCTTTTTTTTGGGAGACTTTTCTAATAGTCATTTATATATTTTACTTAGGTAAATTTCAAAATAAAATAAGAATCCATAACTATAAAATTAAATGCACCTAAATCTCAAGCTTAAATTTTTTATAAGAAAAAATATGGAACAATATTATTTTTACTTATTTATTTAAATAAATTACAATGAATAGAAAATATATGATAATAAAAAGAAATGCTTTTAATGCCACTAGCACATATTAATATTACATTTTGTTTTTCTGCTTAATTTATAATAAATTACAAAAATAAAGCAAAAACAATGTAAATTATTTTATCCTGATATTAATTTAAAATTTATTCATTTTTTTGAATTTCATAAAAAATTATATTTTTTGGGACCCGTACTCCCTCAAATTAATTTAAATTTAATTTATTACAATAAAATAAATTAATTTTATTTCTCAAATTACTTGTAAATATTAGCATTTAAGTAATTATAATTTTAATGTTTTGATTTTATTTGCCATAATAGCAGTGATCTGGGGCGCCATTTGAGAATACGAAAATATAATTATGAATAATAGAAATTAATATATAAAAAAATTAAGGTTATGAATTAATAATTATTTAGAATGAAAATGTAAGAAGGAGAGCCTTATGCTAATTACCCTGGCTGCATACAATCGATTTAATAATTAAATAATTTTAAACATATCTTTCTTTGAATAAACATTTTTGGAAAATAGTTGTGCTTTCAATAAAATTATTGTGGTAATTTATGATATATTAAAGAATAAAGCAATAATATAAATTTCATAGGTATTTATATATGACATATTTTATAATGACTCTTTATTTTTACGATTCAGAGGTGATAATTAAGATTATTAGCAAAAGCCTTGCTCGCTTTTTTTTCCTTATATAGCAAGGTAAAATTTGTCAAAATAGGCAAAAAGAGTTAATTTCGAAAATTAATGTTTTGCCTATTAAGTAAATCGATTATTATTTCAATTTTAAGATACTAGCCAATATTTAGTGGTTAGTAGTTTAATTAATTTAATTACGTTAAACATTGAACATGAAATAATACTTAAATTCATAAAATTATAAATTGAGATATTTTTGTGAAAGCACTTAAAGATATCTCTACCACGAACAAGAGGATCTTGCAATTCCATCTGGGCAGGTGCCGACATTTACAAAAATACTCATTAAATTAGAAAATTATATATATTACCCCAAAACTATATAGAAATACTGCTCTCTTTTTATATGATGATTATAATTAATGGATTTGAACAAGTAACCACCTCGTATCCTTCTGGTGTATATGGTGATTAATATATACCACTTTGGTGAGTAGAAAAAGTTGTATCATTTATTTATAAGTATATATATATGATAATAATTATAGTTTTTATATATAAAATTAAATTAATTAGTGAATCAAACATGGCTGAGAGCTTGACACAATCCTGGTAAGAGTTGGTATAGATGGTGTTCATGCTCTGTGCGTTCACATTCACGAAGCCTACCACTGACATCACTGCCAAAGTAGCGCTCAGTTTCCCTAAAATCCTATATTCATGTGATTAATAAACATGTTAGTATTAAATATATATAAATAATATTTAATTCTATAATTTTTACATATGGTGGGAGGAATTATAAACATTTTTAAGTTTCTTATATAAAATTATTTTATGAGATAATTTATAAAATAATATTTCAAATCCCTTTTTTTATATATAATTATTACATGATAATTATTGATTTGGGTATAATACTTCATATTTAAGCTGTGCGATTTAGTACTTTTGTTATTTAATAAATTAAAATTATATTGAAATATTCATTATTTATAACAATCAAGAACTATTATAAAACTCACTCATTTATTATTTAAATCACACAAGCCCACTTATAGTTATGAAGAAAATCTTATATTCTTGAGGAATTTTATTATAAAATATCTATAAAATTGTAAAAATAATTAATGATAAAATTAATTCATTAACTTTTATAGATTTAAATAAAAATCTATTTGTTTGCTATCAAAATTATTAAAATCTGCAAATACTTAAGCTTCTTATTTTAAAAATTATTATAGTATTTTTAATTTAATTTTTGTGACAATATATTAATATCATTAAATTGACTACCCTAAAAAATATTCTAATTTTAAAGTAGACTATTGAATTAACAATCGATGTTAAATGTTTTGTTATATATTTCCTTTAAAAAAATTCATGTAATTATGACATTTTCTAGATAAATAATAAATAGAGATTAAATTGGTGGGGAAAGTTTCACAATCTTAATTGTTTATTTATTTATCATTCTTTTATTTGAAAATTTCATTGGATCCATGATAAAAAAACATTAGTTATTAATTATAATAATTTAATATTTGAATTAGATATTTGATAAACAAATGTGTATATAAAACATACATCATATTTTATTTTTAAATATATAGGAAAAAATATTGTAAAATATGAACGACAACGTTGTTTTCCATGTCAGTCTTTGGGGCTGAGAGGCAGAATTGGATGAGACCAATCTTGGCGTTGGTGATCTTTGAGGGGCCACCAGCGAAGTGAGAGACCTTCTTGTCAACGAAGACCAAGCCATCGATGAGCTCTGAATCATCAACAGTACCACCTAATTTCTTGGATACATTCAATAAAAATGTCTCAGTTTGGAATGTCTCAGTTTGGAAATATAGAGGTTAATAATAATAAAGTATAGTCTTGGCAATAATAAAATAATAAATTCCTTATGTTTAATTGATATCTCTAAGATCTACATTGGTGTCAGTTTTCTCAATAATTCTAAGGACTGCATCAACTGCCATTGGGGCGAGCAAGTCGGAGTGTTGTGAAACGACCTTACTTGAGAGAATTCATCATTAAACATACTAATTTGTAAAGTTGAGAGTGAGGTGACAGCGTTTTGGATGAGTTGATCTCTGTTGTTGAGGTCGACTGGTTGACCCATGCCATCAATAATTTCTACAGCTTTGTTCAAAGCGACGGCGAAGCCCTCTGAAATGGCTGATGGGTGAATGCCCTTTTCGATTAAATCTTGGCAAGCTCTCAAAAGAGCACCAGCAATAACGACAACTGATGTGGTACCATCTCCTGCCTCAATATCTCATTAAATATACTACAAAAACTAAAAGTTTAAAATTTTATTTTTTATTTTTTTTGTTGAAAGAGCTGTTGAAAGATGTCTGCATAATTTTTCAAAACCTGAAACTTCTAGAAAGACTCTTTTGTTGCTTTTGATAATTTTTATTTTTTTTAAGTAATCTTGAGCTTTTGAAATTTCGACGAGCATTCTGGCGGTAGGGTGAATGACCTCCATCTGCTTGAGAATGGTTGCACCATCGTTTGTAATGAGCACGTGACCCTTTCCATCTTGAATCATCTTGTCCATACCTCTTGGTCCGAGTGAAGTTCTCACGACATCAGAGACTGCTCTTGCTGCCATAATGTTAGTAGAACGAATATCCTTAGACTTCTCTGAGTCCATCTTTCCACCAATGTCTTTCACATATTTTACCAATAAATATAACCCCTATAGAAACAAGACTCTAATCGATAAAATTATGGCATAATTATTTGAAATAAGTCTTTTGATTGTAAATACTTAGCGCCACTACCGTCCATTTGAGTTGATTTTTGAATTATTTAATAATCTATATTATAATATTGCAAAGCGCTTTTACTCTTAAATTTAAATTGATATACATTACCTTTTATCTTCATGAGATCTTTCTCATTAATAATTTGAGTCCCCCTCACCCATAATCCCTGCACTCCAAAGATATTATATATAGTAATGGTAGTTGCATAAAATGAATAGTTAATAATTATTAACACAATATATATTTAATTCAGTGTGAGCAAGTTGCAACATTAAACAATTCTTGCTATATTTACTATTTCATCTTGAGAGGACGATATCGTCAATTTTAAGGATCATTCTTACGCATTCAAAACCCCAAAACCCCTTAATGAGGTTTATAAGTGCTTTGATTTGTAGGGTATAGTTGGGGTCTTATTAGGGTTAGTAGAGAAATCAGGCCAATTTGCAAAATGAGAAATAGAAATTAGCGAAATTTAGGATCTATTTATGATGAGAAATATTTAGATTTACTGCTTAAGCTTAGGTATGGTACGAGTATTAATATAGATTAAGTCAAACCAGTATTGAATTATGCAGCTATAGCAAAGCTCTTACACAAGAGTGCCTCTACTGTTAGGTATCACTGCATGTTAGCTGTTTAGCATTTTAATTCTGGTACTTGAAAGCATCCTGCTAGAAAATAAAAGTTCTCACAGCACCATATTGACCACCTCTGTGACTCTAAGACTTTAAAGTATTGGGCACACTTTCCTCTAGACTAGCGAGCTGTAATGTTCATCGCAAGTTTCCTGATATGCGCATCTCTCCTTAGACTATAGCCAACATTTATAGAAGAAATGGTATTACTTTCAAGACTGTCAATAGAGTGAAGAGAGTGATTGATTTTACAGTGCCATTTTATAGTAATAATTTAAACTATATATGTGATTAAATGCAGACAGCTATTACTAATAACATCAAGTTCATACACGCTGATGAAGCAGTATTTACATTCAACACCTTTATTAATAAGTCTTGGTATAAGAAGTATGATAATATAGAAGTCTATGATTAAAAAGTGAAGGTAGTACCCATGCAATTTTAGCTGGTATAAGTGAAGATTCAGGCTTAGAGAGTTATGTTATTCACCCTCGCTCTAATAAGCGAGAGTAGTATATAGAGTTCCTACATAAGCTCAGAGAGAAGTATAGTAACCAAGAGATCATCCTGTTTGTTGATAACCTCTCAGTTCATAAGACTAAGGAGTCTAAGAAAGCTTATGAAGAGCTAAACATAACTCCTGTATACAACGTTCCTTATAGCCCATAATTTAATGGAATTGAATTCTACTGGAGTTAAATCAAGACTCACTACAAGAAGCTGCTGCTGTATCACCTTATGCATGACTTGCCCATCGATACAGTAGACTTAATTCAAAGCAGCTGTAAGAGAGTGAGCGTAGATAAGACAACAGTCTGTGCGAGAGAGGGAAGAATGAATGTTTATAAATAAGTTTTAGATTTAAATGAATGAATAAGTTCACATATTAAACTAACCCATAAAGGGGTTTGGCTTCTCTTTCTTCTCCTCTTCTTATGGCTTGCTTGGGCCCATATTTCTTCTCTTAGTGCCAGCTCCTGCATCTATGTTCATTTCATCTGGTTTTTAGACATCTTTATAAAGCCTCTTGCTCACCTCATAAATTGTCTCCGACTTTCTTTCTCTGTGAACCTTTGCGTGCTCTTTCATAAGATATATGCCAGTGCCAGATTTTCCTACAAAGTTATATGTCAAAGCTTACTTGAAAGATAAGGATGCTTCTTAAGTTCCTCTAGCCAAGCTGAGCTTATTAGAATGCTTCGCTTTTTCTAATCTTCAGGAGAGATAGAATATCGTTTCTTATGTGCTTCTTCAATTATTTCTCTGAGATACTCTTCTTTTATTGTACCAAGAAGACCAAAGAAAAAGTTCCTCTGTGGTAGTTTTTTAGAGAGTTGTTTGTTGGTAGGAAGGTAAACTACCACTTCTCATCTTACATGGCATCCTCATAAAGATTAGTGACTGAAATCTCAGGGTAGTTGGGAATTTCGATTAGTTTAATCTCTTTATTTTTAAAAGCTTTTCTTCTCCTCACAAAGTATTGCTTTCAAGAATGAAATTTTGGTACCTTCCATCGTTGGAAGGAATAAACCAACTTTATAATATTTTAATAGTCATCAAATTATCTTACCATGAAAAGTAAGGTATCGATAGAGATCTTCCTTACTTCTGAATCTTGATGTCATTTCTTGAGCCTCGACTCTTTTCATTTGATCATTGAGTGATTCCATCTTTGTTCCTCTTCCTATTAATGAATTTCAAATTATAATTTATAGACTTTTGTATCCTATTTTTTAAAATCTTACCATTAAATATGGGCTTCTTATAGGAGGTCAACCCTGCAAAGATACATGGAAAAAGATTGCATAAGTTGTAAGAAACTGCAGAGATTGAGCTCCATTTAATCAATTTAGTTCCACTAAATTAGTACTAAATTTGTTTTATTTTATTTAGTACTGGTACTAAATCCGTTTAAGTTTAATTAGTACCAATTTAATAGTACCAAAACTTAATTATTGCCTAGTTTTAATCTAATGAGGTTTTAATAGAAAGGTTCCAAAATGGTTCAAAACCTAATTGTTACCATTACCAACCTGAATTTTTTCGAAGTTGGTACCAATATTAAAAATATTAAGCATGAAATTAGAAAATTTATAGCTATAAACTTAGCATAAATATGATGTCTAACACTTCAAAATCAACCATTATTGCTGTAGGGTAAATTCCTGCTCAACTATACTTTAGCAAGGGAAGTTATTACTCATTAATAATTGTAATTTAAATTTGAATTTAAACATGGGGGCTAACTTTAATCGTAAGGCAGTTTCTCTTGGAACAGGATAATCATAACTAAACTTTGGGTCCTCCAAGATACCAGAAGTAATTTATATTGAATAAGAGGTTGAGCTAAGAGCTCTAGAGTTTGAAGCTGAGGTCTTTAAAATTTAAGTTTAAAACAAGAAGCAGAGTGCAGAGATGGGAATTTAAACATATGTTGAATTGGTTGATGAAGATAAAGAACAGCAACCAATAGAAAAAATTAAAACATTTTAATGTGAAGACTGCCAAAATTTCTTCTCAACTGAGTCTAGCTTAAGAGGCATATCATAGAGGTACACTCTGGGAGAGTTAAGATCTACTTTAAGCATGATAAAATATATGGTAGATATTAGTGCACAACATGCATGAAATCCTATACTCACTCAGCCAAAGTAAAGAGGCATATGTAAAAGCATCATTTAAGTGAATTCCTTAATAAAGATGAGGAGACTTAAAAGCTTGTACCTGCTAAAAGAAAAAATAACTCTCTTAAGTCATAAATAGAACAGTGAGAGAGACTTAAGATAGAAGCGATTGGATTCTATGAACCTACCAGCAAATGGTCTGTATATAGCATGCTTATAAGAGAGAGCAATGTATATTCCTGCATTAAATCCAGTTGAATTAAGCAGCTGTAATGGGAACTATTTAAATATTGACGTACCAAACAAGGTAAAACTTATAGTTGTTGATGAAGTCGCTTACAAAGTATATCCATTCCAGTATCTCATTATGAACGAGCAATATTAAAATGAGTTTACAAATGAATACATTTTACTGAGTGAGGCTCATAAAAACAGTGCAAGAACTTGCTTAAACTCAAAGGAGTTTTTCTTGCACATGGTTATATTGCACTACGACTAAAGAAGTTTGAAATGACTCTAAGAGATTATCTCTACCATAATAGATACCCAGATGACTTGAATGAGATACTCATGGATATGACCAAGGGTGTGAAAGAGCTCCATGATCTAGGGTATATTCATAGAGATTTGAAGCCAGGAAATGTAATTATAAATCTCTGTCCTTTAGAAATAGTAGTAATTGATTTCCATAGAGCAATAAGGCAAGAAATAGTGACTTTAGCTAAAGTACTAGGCACATCTGGGTACTTCCCAATAAAAGAGAAGTAAACTAATGGCTCTGTTTAGTGGGATGTCTGGGCAGTAGCAGCAATTATCTTAGAGTGCCATATGGAAAGTATGCCTTACTTTGTAACAAAACAAGAGAAGTAATCAATAAGTTTGGCTATTAAACGTATCACAAGAAGATGTATGCACTGAGATTAAGAAATAGTTGAGATGATCATAGTAAGAGCTCCAGCATATCGAAGATCATCATTAGAAGATATACTTGTAACACTAAAGAGAGCTAAGTTCAAGAGATTCCACAAAGATAAGCAGATAAAATTTGTTTGAATTTAGTAGACTAATACTCTTTATATATTCATTAAATTCATATAAAACCTGCGTTTGCTCTACCCCAACTATACCCTAAAAATCAAAGCACTTATAAACCTCACTAAGGAGTTTTAGGGTTTTTATTGTGATAGTTTATTTAAAACGATTCGTCAAAAAGGCAGAATTAATTAAATAAAACATTAAAAACAATTAGAAAAAGGAATTATTTTCATTAATCATAGTTAATTATTTAAGAGATCATTAAAAAAATTATATAAATTTACATTTTTAATAAATTTGCCTAAATATAAAAATTAACTACCATTACGTTTACATTCACGAGAAAAAAGTCTAAAAAAGAAAAGAATAAGAAATTATAGAAGTAAACAGAAAGAAAAAAAAAAGAAAATTTAAGAAACATAAAAGTAGAAGAATATGAATAACACAAACTTAAAGGCATATTAAAAATATTTAGAGAGAACAATTCCCTGAAGTGTTAAATTATAAATGGAGTTTTAGTTAAACTGTCATGTTTTTAAAATAAATAAAATCAATTTTAAATTTTTACATAATATTTTAAATATAATCTGTGTAGGAATAGAAATAGTTTAGAAATAAAGCATGGATGAAAACATTATTAGACTGTTGCAATTATATTGACACATCAATATAGAAAAAATTTTAAATTCAATAATAAATAATAGTATTAAGCGAGAATAATTAAAATGGGGAGACTGTTAAAATAAAATCAAAAAAGAGATCAAATTAAATTATGATCATCTCAATACACAAGAGTAGAGATCAAACAGTCACTATTTTGAATAAAGTTTGAATATATCGTTACTTAAATTTAATTAACTATTCAACTAACTAAAAATGGAATTTTTCTTTTTTTATCAACTTTTCTGATTTTTTCTATTTCTTGTTCATCGGTCAAGTAGATGCTGTAGTGATCTTAAGTTTTTTCATAATTTTCATAGATATCTTCAGGGTATCTTCAGGGTATCTTCAGGATATCTTCCTCAGAAAATTTAAAGTGTGGAGAGTGTGGAGTGTGTGGAGTCCAGCATCACCAACAATAGTATTAATTTCTCTTATATTCTCAAAATCAAGCATTATTATGAGTCTGGTTGAAATTCTAGAGAATTTCAAAATTTTAGATCACTGATTTTTTCTTTGTTTTCATCAACATCATCTTTTTCATCATCTTCAACATTAGTTATCATATCTATGAATTTTAGAAAAACAAGATGTTTTTGAAAAATCCCAGACTCATAATAATGCTTGATTTTGAGATTATTAGAGATATTTATACTATTGTTGGTGATGCTGGCCTCCACACTCACCATACTCTCCACAGTCTTTACACTTTGATTTTTTTGTGAAGATATCCTGAAGATACCCTGAAGATATCTATGAAAATTATGAAAAATTCTTAAGATCACTACAGCATCTACTTGATCGATGAACAAGAAATAGAAAAAATCAGAAAAGTTGATAATAAAAGAAAAATTCCATTTTTAGTTAGTTGAATAGTTAATTAAATTTAAGTAAGGATATATTCAAACTTTATTCAAAATAGTGACTGTTTGATCTTTAGTCTTGTGTATTGAGATGATCATAATTTAATTTGATCTCTTTTTTGATTTTATTTTAACAGTCTCCCCATTTTAATTATACTCGCTTAATATCAATAAATTTTATGAAACAATTGGAAAAAATCTGTAGCCTTTTTCCATATTAATTCTTATATAATTTAATATAAAAAAATTCTTTTTATTGTGAGAAAAGTTATAGGGACGCAAGATAAATGTCATATATTGTAGAAATAAATTTGAATTTGGAAAATTAATTTTAATTAAAATAAATATAAATCAAAATCGTGGCAGTTAAAGTTAACCAATTTGAACGATCTTGGGCTCATTCGATAGAGAATTCAAAATTAGCTGAACTTTACTGTTTGCGGTTCTATTTTATTTCATCCCTGGAGTGAGTAACTCGACTTTAATTAAACTCCTCTAATTCATTAAATTATACCCTTACATTAAAGTCGAGTTATCTCACTCCAGGGATGCGATAAAATAGTACCGCCAGTAGTAAAGTTCAGCTAATTTTGAATTCTCTATCGAATGAGCCCAAGATCGTTTAAATTTGCCTACTTTAACTGCCACGATTTTTATTTATATTTATTTTAATTAAAATTAATTTTCGAAATTCAAATGAATTTCTACAATATTAATAAGAATACCAAAATATGGTGAAATGAATTATGATTAAATTTCTCATAAATCATTTATTTTATTTTTAAAAAAGTGCTTTAGACTCAGATTTTGGAGTTTAAATTATTCTGGGATTGATGATTAATAAAATATGGAATAAAGAATTAACTAAAAATTGAATATTTTCCAAATAATTAAAATTTATAATCAACTTTAAGAGTTATTATTTTATTATCAATAATCTTTAAATGAGTCTCAATACTTTTACCCTATATCTAGGGGACCTTATCAAAACCATAATTTTTTTTTTCCAGCTTTATTTAATTATATTCATAACTAGTTATTTTATTTTAGTTTCTACCAATGCGAGAAATTACTAATAAATTTTCTAACATTGGTAGTCTAATTATTTTTAATTAAAATTAAGAATGATTTTTTATGCTTTTAAGTTTATTATGTTAAATATAGTAAGTTAATAATTTAAAACACATTTCTCGCTTAATATTATTATTATTATTATAATTTTTGGCTTAAATGTTTCTTTAAAAAGTATTTTTTAACGATTTTTTACTTAAATTTGAATAATAAATACTTTTTTTAAAATTTATAAAAGAATTATAAACTTAATAAAAAATAATAAATAAATGAAAATATAATTATTAATATATGCAAAGTATATAGAATCTTTGCCAATTTAATTCAATATAAGTTCGAATACAAAAGGAGAAATATATAAATAATTTCTCGCTCGCTTTGGTAGAAACTAAAAATAATATAAAATAATTAATATATGAATAATTTTAAATTCTAAGAGTCTATAGATATCTTATTTTTATAAAATTTTTGACCACACAGTTGGAGAAAAAACAGGTTTAAAATAAGGTGCCCAAGATGTAGGGTAAAAATATTGACACTCATTTAAAGATTATTTAATAATTAAATAGCAATTATTAAAGTTGTTTATAAATTTCAATTAATTGTAAAATATTTAAATTCAGCAAATTCTGAAATGCTGGGTAGATAATTTAGTATAATTGTGAGAGAGGATTGAAAGAAAATGGCAATAATTGTAAAGGGATTTGATTTGAAGAATTAATTCTGAATGTTTTGTATTTTTAATTAATAAAAATTCATTGAATAGATATTTCTATATATATATATATAAGAACTTGATAGATGAAAAACAAATCTATTCTTTTTATTATTAATATAAGAATAGTTAATAATTTTTAATTTATAATAATTTAGGTTCTTAAATTTTTACTATTCAATAAATTATCTTAATCCAGTTTTTATATGCATACAACTTTAAAAATTTCAACTTATTAAGTAAAATCGTCTGATTATTTGAGTTATATGAGTGAATATAATTAATATCTTTTACCTATTAATTTATTATTATCTTTTGTATAGGTATATAAATTTAAAAAATAAGTAAATAAGAAATCTCATTTAACAATATGTGGTAAATATTATTGATTTATTTGAAATTTATATTTTTAGAAAAACATATAAAAAAATACAATAGGCCAAGCAAATAGCCAAGTAAATAAGATCATAAGCAAAACATTTAGACTGATATAAATTAAAAACGAATTGTTTGAAGATGCTCGTAGAAATGTAATCGAATGGGTAATTTGGTTTTATATTTAATCTGATAAATAGGAGAATAATTTTAAAATTGAAGTCAAAGGTAAATGATCTTGGCTAAAGATAAGGCAATCTATGAATAATTCGTGAACTTTTGTTTACTAATACTCACCCATATAAATATAAATATATATAAAGTAACTCAATCTTAAAAAATAAGATATCAAATTAAAAGCAAGGTGTTTCATGTACTTTGCTAACCATCTATAAGCCCATTCATTTATAAAAAGTCATATGTTATATATCTCTCAGCTGCAACTTTTCATCTGATGCCCCATTTGCTTCCTTCGCCTAACTTTATTCATCTTTTATGATTCTTGAATATCTTGCACTTGCTTTATCTTCCTGATTTTTGCTGATAAAACTTTTTAGAGAGGCTCATTTTTCATAAGGAGCATAAAAGTCTAAAACTCTGTCTGCTATAGAAAATTTAAACTGAAATTGCCTTAATAATTATAGGTATATATGGTTGCATTGTAATTTGTGATACCAATAATATCCCTATACCTAAATCATTTTATAATCTTATATTTTTCCTAGGCAGGTGGTAGTATAACTACTTTAAACAGAATTTAATAATTTATACCATTAAAATATACCATGTCAATCCACTCTTAGTCATTTTTATTTAAAAAAATCATTAAAAAAACTTGAAAAATAATAAAGAATACTTTACAAATATCTGACATCATCGGAAATTCCAGAGTTTGATGCTTCTTAATTTATTTGAAATTTATAATTACTTTAAGTAAAGTTACACCAATCTTTATCTTAGAGAATAATATTAAAATTTAAAACATTTATGTTTAATTTAAGAAAACTTAAAGTTGATAAACTTTCCATTAGATAGCAAATCATGTTGTAATAATAGAAAGATAAATATTATGATTTATAAAAAAATATTAATGACTTACTAACGCATGTTTTAAGCTTTATCTCTAATATTCATTATCTTTCAGACTAATTTAAGCATAAATATTTTTATATAAAAGATAACCTTATATCATAGAAATAAATTTGAGAATATTTATTCCCAAATTTTTACTCCGATAGAGAACAATTAAGTTATGTTATTATTATTATACGATTATTTCTAAATTGTTTTTTAATTTTATGTTTGTGATAATTCTAAGATTAGAAAAACAATTCATAGTTTTCTAATATTAGAATAAGATTATTTTTATCTCAAATTTATATCTTTAATTTCTATTAAAAAGACATTTTTCTTTAAAAAAATGCAATAAAAACTTTATTATTATTAATTAAATAAGAAATATTAAAATTAAAAGATAAGTAAATAAATTAAAATTAATTCCATTTTAATGGATAATTGTTGAATATGATCATTAATTTTACAAAATATAAAAATATTCAGTAAATAAAAGCATTTTATATTAGATTTCAAAAATAATATCAATAAATTACAATTATAAATTTTGATGATAGAATGCTGTGTCAGTTTCAGTGATTCATTGAATATTTTTTCAATGATAATAGCTACTTTTTATGCATATCAAAATACTCGAATTGATTAATGGCTTATCCATTGCACCCACATGAGCAAGATTTATAAAAGTTATCAGATAAGCCTCTGTCATTTCCATTCTTATGTTCTAATATTTTAAAACTTTGTAAATTTTACTTTTAGTACTTATTAAATATTCACCGATTACTGCTAAAATAAATATAAACTTAGCTACTCCTTTTGAACATCAAGTTCTAAGTTAAATTGACTAATTTATTTTATAATGATTTGATAATAAAAATTAACCTATGAGTGGTTAAAAAATTTACTCCTACATTATTACAAAAAGGCTTAGATTTTATCACAAACTTGAAAAGTTCGAATACACTTTTAACAAAGTCAAATATTTATAATTCTAAAAACTTTTCAATTTACAATTGTTAAAAGGGCAAATATTCTAGTTCATAACATAAAAAAATATAAACCAAGAATGTAAGCTCAAGAAAATGACCTCAATAAGTTTGTGTTTGAAGTTCTTATGGGATATGCTATGCAAGAGCTAGAGGAAGAAAAATAATATATTTGGACCTACTGTTGATAATCATATACCACTCCTTAAACCAGAGCTAACCATTGGAGTAAATCAGAAAGCTGCAATATATTTCATACTATTCAGAGAGTTGAAGACCTAATTCAAAGTTTGAAATGCTTGGGGTGTGCTAAGTCCTTTCCGACAGCTTTTATTTGCAAGAGACATATGAAAAAAAGTTCTTTAGTTGACTAAATACTACTACATAAAAAGCAGAGACTCTATCAAGAAAAGTTTATAGATAGATGGAACTATGGCAAAATGGGATCAATGAAGCAGCTACAAGGCCCAAAATAATTAGTTCTAAGAGTACCAGAGTTCATTTATGAAGTTAAGGATGTGTACATTTGTTAAGCATGGAAAAACTATTTCAAATAATAATTCAGACTTGAGTTGCCAATAAAGCTTAAATCAGATGTTTGAAATGACTACATTTGGAAGGATTAAAATGTTTAAGTTGATTGGCTCTGAATTTAAAATAGTTGTCTAAGATAATCCTTGGAAAGGATAATAAGCTCTTCCCTATAAATATCTGTAAATTAAGAGTTTGAGATAAATTCCGCTAAATTAAATTTAAACAGAAGGCATTATTTTCTACTGGACACTATTCAATACTTAATAGGAAGGTTTTAAAATCTTAAAAGACTAAGGTTACGAAGTAACCAAAGCACCAGAATGGATTAAGTAA
The DNA here is from genome assembly GCA_000711775.1 of Oxytricha trifallax. Classification (NCBI taxonomy): domain Eukaryota; phylum Ciliophora; class Spirotrichea; order Sporadotrichida; family Oxytrichidae; genus Oxytricha; species Oxytricha trifallax. The sequence goes on along the minus strand of ARYC01000182.1, from coordinate 25,548 downwards.
ACAAATAAAGGAAATTCAATTAATAGTAAAAATCCAGAATACTCAAAGGAATATTGTTTGATTGGCATCATAGGGCTCATGTATAAAATTTGGTATAAATTATTCCAGATAAAATAGTTGCAGCTAGAAGATAACACTAAGAGAAACCGTAGAAAAATTTTGGGACATGATTAACTAATTATTTGGAAAAGAATTCAGATTAGAGATTTTCACGAGATCTCATTCGGATAAAATGCACACCACATTGGAAATGAAATAGAAGGGGAAGAAGAATTGAGAATTAATAAATTTATTTAACTATTTAATTAACTTAAATTATTTATCTTAAAAATTCATTATAAATAAATTAACTTCTAAATTAACTTAAGATGTTTGGAAATTTTACTTAAATCCTATTTTATTTTTAATAGGCTATGTAAACTATTTTTTCAAGTTGTTTATTCATTACTTTAGTATCTTATAACTTTAGTTACACTCTTTGAATTTATTTTCTTCTATATTCATGCATTTATAAAATCAATTATTTAGAGGTCAAATCTTCTTTAAGAAAATGGCATCCTTAGAATGCTTAAGGCTACTTAAAAAACTTTTCTTAATCCAATCAAACTTACTTGTCAAAATCTGAATAGTCAAGCTTTTTATAAATTCTTCTCTGCTATATGACTAAAACATCTATAGTTTATCCATTTTAATTGCTGAAAAGAATTTCTTTACTGGAGCAACTGAAAATAATATGGGCCGAGATACATGACTGAAATACAGAGCAATCTAAACTTTTGAAGAGTGACAACACTTTTGTGATAAGTTGCGTTGTCCAAAATAAATACTACATTTGGTCTCCAGTTTGGCTAAGTTTATTCTAGATAGTCTATAATTTAATGTATAAAGTAAATTACTGTACTGCTATTGTTTTTTCCAATATTAAGAGTGAAAAAGACACTTCCGTCAATAAGTACTGCTGCTATCATATTGACACCTTTTACTCTAACGAGCTATTCATTGTAATTTCTTGTACCTTTTTTACTCTAGTTTTTCTAATATTAGACTAATTCTAGATGCTACTCTCGTCAATATTTATCAAAAGTTTTTCATCATTCAAATACTTGACATAGTTGTAGCCTGCAAATAATGCAATTTATCTTTGCTTTAAGCAATCGTTGCTATTAGTTCTTCTGCCAATCATATACACCTTTTTATATGCAAAGCCTAAATCCCTTGTCATGGTATCTCTTATTTGTTTTTTTTGACATTTGTATTCGAAGAGTTTCAATTAATTTCTTTTGAACTTGTTTAGCAGATTGATTTGCGTTTTATTTAACAAAGCAGAGTTTATTACTTATTTGACGATTCATGTTTTGAAAAATCTATGGTTGCTTTAGCACAATTAGAGTTAGTCATCCTTTTTAGAACTAGTTCCAATAATCTTATCAATCCCGTATCTGCTTAATTTAAAACGTCTCATTAACTAACTTTTAGAGCACCCATGATCATGAAACAAACTTAGGATTTTTTCATTACTTTATATCTCAGTATATTGGTTTCATTTTTTGAATTAATTGCTTACTTTGACCAATAAATATAGTTTTTTATTTTGAACATGAATAGATAAGCAACTTACTAAGCTCTATTTGTCAGAGAAATGTCCTAAACATGGATTTTCTACAGTTTCTTTGTGATAGATAGTATTTTACCTTTATCTTATTTATCTAACACTATTTTTATATTGCATGAATTTTGTAGTTTAGTTATTAGCTGCATTCTTTAATCAATTTATTCTGAATTTAAGGCATTTAATTCCTAGCTTTTAGAATTATTCGAACAAATAATTCGCCTTGGATCAATAATAACAGTTGTATAAATTTACACTTCAATTATCGATACAAGGGTCTTCTCAAGAGTCAGAATTTTTTATTATGTGAGTGAAAATAATTTGAAGTATTCTAAATTTTACACCCATGGTACAATTAAGCAAGTAGTCTTACAAAGCACGATTTAATCTTTAAAATAATTTTCATCATTTGCAATGCTATTAGAAACTTCATTTTCATCATCATCTGTCAAATACAAATTATTTCCTTAATCAAAAGTTTTTCTTATGTCTTATTGCTTAAATAGGCCCTTAATATTACTTTTCATTTAATATTTTAAAGATAATTTACTTATCTTATAATTATTTCTATGTAGATAAATTACATAATAGAGTAATTTAGTTAGTTACTAAATGTTGTTTTTTTTAATAGCAAATATTATTTTATTACTAACTTAAATTATTTAATTTTTAATTATTTTTATTAAATAACTATAAACTTGGCAAATGAACTTCAACAACAATTTGAAAGAAATCTATGTGAGCCAAGTGAGGAATAAAATTGGGTCCAAGAAAGAACTGTATGATTTTTTTACCCAAGAATGTGGGGCGTATTTGCCCAAAATGAATTCCTCTAATATATACTTCTTTCGAAGCATATTAACAGGAGAAAAAGAAGTAACATATTTGTTAGTAAAATTCAATAGTTCTTAAAACGAAGCGATGTAATAGTTTCTGCTGTTCCACAAATATAGAAGGTCTCACATCCGACGACTTTCTCTCATATGCTGAAGGCAAGCCATCCATTTTGAAATACCTCCCCGATTAAATGGATTGTTGACAAAAAATGGATTACAGACATCATGCTTTCCTTAGATACTGATGGAGTTAACAGTATGATACAGAGTGCTAAAGAATAGCGTAAGCAAATACTCAACACTTCCTAAAATAACCTAGTTCATAAGAAGCCTCAATTCATAGGTGCTCTCAATAATTCTATTTCTTTTAGTGGTAAGCTTATTATTTAATCTAGTTTTAATTAATAAGTTAAGGTAGATCAGCATTCTTACTTAAGCAGAGTACCAAAAGCAAGTCTAGACAACCTAATTAAGAGGAGGAAAAATATAGTTAAAATGTCGGTACTAAGTCAAAGTAGAAATTTATGGTGTAGAATTAGAGGGTGAGAAATGAAATCAACGACTTAAGAGGGCAGGTTGATAATCTTGTCAACTATAAACAGTTGGTGATGCAACTTCATGAAGAGGGAATTATAGACTAGGAGGGAAATCCTTTGAACCTATAGCCTAGTAAATAGAATAATAATTTTATGATTTGACTGAATTAAATTGATGTCTAAAGTTTTTAATTCTTTAACACTTAACAAATAATAATATCTCTTGGAATTTAAAATTGTTAGATTTTTCTTCTGAATAGTCAACAAATGATTTAGGAGTAAAAATTAACCTATCGGTGGTAAAAAATAATGCTTAATATAAAACCTCAGAATTTAATTGACTCGATGTGTTGTACAAAGAATATGAAATCACAGTTAACGACATAAAAAAGTATTACAAAGTCAAACAAAGTATTACAAAGAATGAGAAACTCTTACAAACTCTTTAGAAGTATTACAAATATATTTCTATTCTAAGGAATTTGAAGAAAGCTCATTAGTTTAATGATCCCATTAAGACAATATATTCCGAATTAACAAAATAGTTTAAGACATTGGATGAAATTACAAACTTCAAAATAAATTTCAATGTAAATGAAAAGGGTTGTATTCATGAAAGCTCAAACATTTTTTATTAACTTTTCTAAAAAAAATTAAACTTCCAGGGGTTTTTATAGATTGTGTAAAAGTTTGTAATACTTATACATAATTAAAACTAGTAATTAAAGAATTAAGAAATATAAAAATCGAGGTGAATTAAGCAAAAATAGTAAATTAAAAATTTATACTTTCAAAAAAAATAGTGACAATATAAAAATTAGAAGTCCTGTGAATATGAGTTCTACTATATTTATCAACACTCTTCTCTTTAAAAGGCTATAATTATACAAACAATAAAACATTTGACATCGGCAAGGCATCAATAAAGAAACCAAATAAGTAGCTTCAATAGGTCGAGACTTTCAACTAGTAACAAGAGGATTCAGGATATAATGCGGAGTTTTTCAATGATGAGCAGCTTACGGATCTTAGGTGAGAAAAGTAGAGGACAAATATTTTGGAACTTCTTAAGAAGCAAAAAATTATTGGGAAAAAATCTTACATTCAGGTCAAAGTATAGTTACAAGAACAATTCAGACCTGAAACTATCAAGATGCATAAAGAATAGCTAATCAAAACTTTAAATGCCAGGAAATCAGAATCTAAAAGCAATACTCCCTCTAAGGCTCTATTATTGTAGAAATACATTTGAATTTGGAAAATTAATTAAAATTAAAATAAATATAAATCAAAATCGTGGCAGTTAAAGTTGGCCAATTTAAACGATCTTGGGCTCATTCGATAGAGAATTTAAAATTAGCTGGACTTAATTGTTGGCGGTACTATTTTATCTCATCCTGGAGCGAGATAACTTCATTTTAATTAAACTCATCTAAATTCATTAAATTGTACCCTCATATTAAAATGAAGTTATCTCGCTCCAGGGATGCGATAAAATAGTACTGCCAATAATTAAGTCCAGCTAATTTTGAATTCTCTATCGAATGAGCCCAAGATCGTTTAAATTGGCCAACTTTAATTGCCACGATTTTGATTTATTTTTAATTTAATTATAATTAATTTTCCAAATTCAAATGTATTTCTACAATAATAGAATTAGAAAAAGGCTACTCCAAAGTCGGGCTAAATTGCTATTGCAAAACCAAACCACAGACCCTCAATTAATGACTAAAAACTATCGATAAGCGAACAATAATCAATCCATAGTTAGAGTCCAAAATTTGAGGCTTAATCCTTATCCACAAACTAGAGACTCACAGAAGAGGAGGACCCGGGCATCTTATCAGACACCACCTTCCCCGAGTTGAATCAGATAGATGAACTAATCTCAAAAAGGTTCGAAGAGTTAACTACTAACTCGATAAAGGATCCATATGAAAGGCTCCTCATTAAAGTTCCTGAAATTCTAGAAACAGACATGCTGGCTAACATCAATGATTAAGTTGCTGAAGTTTGCAATTAAGCTCAAGAAGTTGAGCAAAAGTTTTGAGATATAGACATACAACGATTTAAGAGCTAGTAATTTAGGGAAGAGAAGAAATAGAATAAACCTTTCAGATTTTAGTCGCAGATATCAAGAATGCGGCACCCACAATAGGAGTTGCGACATAGGAATCCTTGGCCAACCATGTAAGAAGAGTGCATGAGCAAATCTAGGCTCTCACAAAATCCATTGAAAGCGCTGATAAAAGTATAAAAGAATCGTCCGAGAAGTATTCCAGATAGCTGGAAATTATAAACCAGTCTCATTCCAAGCATGATCAGGAATATAGTATGGTATAAAAGAACATGAAAAATGTCATTGACCAGGTTAACGAGATCATAGTAGACCACAAGTAAGGCGTTGCCGACAACTTACATACGATCAAGGAAAATTTCAAATCTGCAGTTAATAGGATCTCTAGAGTTGAGAAATTTGATTTTTAAAATTAAGGTTAACAAATATAGTAGGAGTATATTTAAAATTAACAACAAAATTAGAACAAAAATATTCAACAACATTTGAAAACTGAAGAGAAGAACAAAAGTGATATTTAAGATATTTAGTTGACAATTTAATAGGGCAATTATTACATTTAGATCTTTAAAATTGATAACAAAACGTATATTCATGACAATGAAATCAGAAAGTTCATTAATATTATTGAATAATTTTATTTAAAGAAGTCAATTTGACCAACATTTATTACAATCTTCTTACTATTACTTTTAAAATTTTCTTACGCCTTCATCATTTTTTTTCTCATTGGGTTTTGTGTTATTTTAGGAAATTTGAGAAGTTCAAATACATTTTAATATTTAAGTAATTATAACTGGCACTAATTTGTTAATCTTTTAATTATAATTTGATTCAGTGCACTTTTAATTTTAAATCTGATAATTAAATAATTATGACCAAATTCTACATTGTACAGTTTTAGAATTAGTTTTTTTAGATAGATTGTACAGATTTAAAGTTAGTGAATTAGTAAATTAAATATATGATAAATATAGAAATTATTTAAATACTTAAATGGATGACACAGAGAGGTTTTAAGAGTCAGATTAACGAATGCATTAGAACAAAATAAGATTACTTTAGCGAAGGAAAAATTACTTTCAGAATAGGAGGAGATGAAAACTAACGAACGGAAAATGTTTGTTTTTGAGATCAACACTGAGGACGAGCAGCAAGTTCACCTATACGTTCAGGAGGAGATATCCAAGTTGACTCCGCATTTTACCATTCAATCATAATTCGCTGTGTGCTCACATAAACTGCAAGGATGTACTTGCTAATACAGTGCAGGAAAGATGGACTTGGCCTCTGCAAGAATTACTTTACCGTGACAGAATACCTTGGGTACAAGAAATTGTACAAGCTCTAATTTACTTACCCGCTTATGAGCAGGGTTAAACTAAGGAGACTGTTTGCTAATAATGAATAACTAAAACTTCAGATGATAGTTTTTTAGTATTTATCTGAACTCTAACAGCAATTGGATTTTTATTATATATTTAATTTTACTAATTCCCTTACTTTAAATCTGTACAATTTATCTTTTAAAAAAACTAATTCTGAAACTGTACAATGTAGAATTTGGTCATAATTATTTAATTATCAGATTTAAAATTAAAAGTGCATTGAATCAATTTATAATTAAAAGATTAACAAATTAGTGCCAGTTATAATTATAAATATTAAAAATGTATTTAAATTTCTCAAATTTCCTAATATTATCTATATTAGCAATAATAAAAATAATGGATATAAAATATTTCAACATCTTAATTTATATAATAATGCTAATTCTAATGCAATAACTAAAGAGTCAATAAGTAAACATATTTGGACTTTATTACGGATATAGTTTTCGTATTTTTTTAATAACTCTTTCAAATATAAGTTATAATCATAAAGTCAGTGATTTTCAAAACAGAGTCTTATAACTTGATAATTAGAATAATTATGCATAGAAATATTAATAATAATTTAATGATCATTATTGATTTTTAATATATAAATAGTATATCGAAATCAATGCTAGTTTAAGATTCAAGTATTACATCTAGATTTTATAATAAATCAATAGAGATTTATGAAAAAATAATTTTGAATTTCTTGATTTATAACTATATTATAAAGGATAAATAATTCTCCTTATAATATAATAATATTAGGGGTTATTTTGAACACTATTTTTATGGTATTTTTAATTAGGTAAAATCTTATAATAATGTAATAAAGATAAATTTCAAAAGATAAACATTAAAATTAGATTTATGATAATTTTTGAATAAAGTAAATTGTTTTAAATATTTAATAAAGATATTAATAATTGAAAAAATATCTCATTAGAAGGTGCAGTGTCATTTAACATTAATGTTAGTTACAAAAAACTAATCATACATATTATTTTTACAGGGGTTGCACCTAGTAAAACTGAAGGCGTCAACGGACAGGAAGTTCAAGAAGTCGCAGAGAGAGGGGCACAGGAAGTCAATAATTATGATGAAGATGAAACGTTTTTTTAGATTTGTTTTTTCTATTTTTACTATTACTATAACTACTAATTAATTTTCTAATTCACTTTATTTTCTATAAAAAAAAACATTTATTAGATTAACATAGATCATAGAACATTAGCTTGCAATTACCTAATTTAAAAAAAACTATATTTTCATAAATTTAAGATGATAAAATTCATGTCATTTCTGATGTAATAAGTTAAGATTACGTTTTAAATTATATTTATAAAAATTGAAGTAAAATTGGAAATTAGATTAATTAAATTAAAAGAGTCATTCATTTTTTAACTACTATGACTATTATTATAACTCCTACAAGTTGGGTAAATCATGGAGCTTCTTGGCAAAGTAAATCAGTATAAATCTTTGAGATTTAGGTAGGAGCTTTTCTTTTCAAATTTTGGTTATTTTTTCTTTTAAATCTTTGTTTGACTTTTTTAATTAAACAAATTTCTTCTCAATAAGTTTTTAGTAGAATGACTAATAGAGAATAAATGTCTTATCGATTGTCTCCATTTTTGACTTCATCAAAATGTTTTTAGTCCTAAAATATTGTAATTGGCATTTAAGAAGCATCTTACTTCACGTTTAAGAAAGTTGAGTACTTGAAGTTTGTTATCAAAATTTTTGAATTGTCAAAATTCATGACTTTAATTGCTGTTGTTGATAAAAATTTGTGAGTTATTCCTGCTTTGTGGAGTTAAGCAACAGCACCTACAATGTCTGGGAAGATTTTTTAATTTTATTAGAAACTTTCTTGTCTTAAATATAAAGTGAGTGATAAAGTCCAGTCAACCCTTTTGATTTTCAATGCTTCATTGTCAAAAGTAATTGCTACTATTTTATCTTAGTTAGAATTTTTGCCTTTTTAATTTAAGTAAGATATGAACTTAAACTCAATCCATAATTGAGTGGCAAGGCTTAAGTTTTCATTTAGTTCCTCAAATTTGTAATTAGTTTGTCTTTCTTTTATTTAATTGAACTTCCCCAAATCCAACTTTAAGATTTATTGATCTTGAGATTATTCGAAAATTAATTGGATTTCATGTTTAATAAAATCCTTAAGGTTCACTTCAAATGTCAGTCTTGCATTCACATATTTCTAGTAAATTATTTATCTTAGTTTAGCCTTAATAGTGTCTATGTATAGTACACTAGAACTTTAATCTTACTTAAATCATTCTTAATTTACTTGAGAAGGGTCTGAGTCTTCAGATTACAGACCCTCTTGATATATGTCATCTAGTTTGGATTTGCATTAAGCAGCTTAAATTTTAATTCATTCTATTTGTTTTATAACCTAAAATTAATAAATAAAATTATTTCTTACAATTTAGGGGTACCCTGATTATTTAAGGGTTTCAAAGTGATGGGAACTCAGATGGTACAGCAACTTAGACTTTAATTTGTAAACTTTTAGTTTGTTACTCTTACTACAAACAAGGCACTTGTAAACCCCACCTTTTATAAATTAGATAAATTTCCCTTGATTTCTTACATGAATAGCTTGATGTCTTTTAAGTTCGACAGCAGTATAAATTTAATTGCACAGTTAGCAATCATAAAGAGTTTAATGCTTTTTTGTTTTATTGGAGGCTCTTGCTGATCTATGAGCCTACCACTTAATATAGAACTCTTAATATCAGTCATTTTTTTTATATACACTTGTGTTTTATTACACATAATTGTTCTTAACATTTTAACTTTTAGAAATATTGCTAAGATTTTCAATTTCATTTGAAGCTTCGTCAATAGAATCAAAACCTGAAGATAAAGATGAGGAATTTTTCCGCATATTTAATACATAATATATACATAATTAAATTAAGGTTATTAAATATACAAATATAAATAAATATAGAAATATTAAAAAAATTACAAACACAGAATGGGTATACTAAACGCACCAGACCTAGATCTGATATACACCCTAGCCGAAAACAAAAAATATACTCAGCTAGCTCGCTTAACAACAAAGATTATCAGAAACAACAAAGATCTTTGGGGACTATACATCCTAGAAGCTATAACCTTCATTATCAAAAGAATTATCAGGAAAGGTCACGAACATATCAACCAGTACTAAATAGAACTCAATAAACTATTGAACCTACCTGAAAATGATGACTCAAACCATCAACTATGGATAATGTAAACATACCAACTTCTAAGACTTTTAAGAGTGAATAACAAATTTATCAAGCCTTAAACTGAATAAGAAAAAGGCATAACTCTTAAAGAAACAGATGACACCCCAGCACTAAGTCCCTATCAGATAAAAAAGACAACATATGACTATATAGTCCCCAAAAACTCTGGCCCTACGCCTTGACATTGAGAGTGAACCCTACTACCCAAAGAGAAAATACTCATTCAAAGCTCCAAAAAAGATAGAAAATAAAATAATCTATGAAGATGATGATGACTCTAACTGGAGCGACGATAACAAATAAATCTATAGTGACGAATCATACAGCGAAGACTCAATAGAACAAACTCTCTTAGGCTTAGAACGGCATCTTTAATCTCCTCCCTCTGAGGGGACAAGGTAGACTACAAAGACCTACTTAATTTAAGTGATGACGCACTTGACGATTTAATTTAAAATCACGGTGAAGCACTTAAAATAAATTAGTACTAAATAGCAGGAAATTAATTAAAAGTTTAGGATCCAACTATTAATTAATAATAATTAATTCTAAAAGAGGACCTACTCTACATGTAGTAACAAATTACAAGAGCTGAACTTTAAGATAGATTAGACAATAGAGAAGTCTGCATCTCAATATGGACCTCCTGTGCTAGCACAGTACATTTCAAGACCATCAATTAGTTCGCAAATGCACTACTAGTCTTCTCACCTTTAGACCAAGTAACAGCAAAAGGAATCACTGTTGAGACTGACGCTAACCTAAATACCCAGATCTAAAACAAGACTGGGACAGCAACAACCTAAGAAACTCTAAACATGATAAGTCTTTTTGCCCTAATCATTATGAAAAACACGGAGGCAAGCAAAAAATCCTGCATCCTGATTCACTATCAGTCAGAAGAATTTACCAATAGAGTGAAGATCCACCTAAAATGCCTCTAAAAACATGCCTGCTTCATTAAGTCAGACATAATTCAACTCCTCACTACAAGGCTTAAAAAACAAATAGCCTTAAAAGAAATCAACTTCTCGCTTAGAATCCAAGAATTAGACAACAGATTTAGATTCAAAGAATCCGGAGATAACATCCAAATTCTCAACTCCAAAAAACACACAAAAAAGAAGAACAACAGACCTAACAAGAGAACACAAAACAACAACAGAAAGAAGAAAGGAAACAACAGAAGCGGAAGAAGATGAACACTTAGTATACCTAGAACAGAAAGTTCAAAATTAATTATTATTAAAGGGCTTGTCCCTTACATAGTGGTAACCACTATCCACATCCGGGGGCCTTGAGCCCCCGGATGTGGATTAATTATTATTATACTATATTATTAAATATACAAACGTTCCTTAAGGTCTATAGCAAATAAATTTTTGGTAAAGTATATTTATATCAACATGAAGTTATTTTAAATATGTCAGTTGGCGCCAAAGAAAATGTCAGAATGCGCCAAAGAGGCTTATAAAAGATTAATACAGCACTGTCATTTGGCGCTAATCAAAATGTCAGGATGCGCTATTAAATTATAGAGTAAGTATTTGATTATTTCATTTATGATATATATATATATATATACATAAATCCTGGGTTTAACTTTCATTGTATATCTAATCTATTAAACTAAGTATAAGATTCAATCATAAGATCATAAGAATTTAAGCTCAAGTTCTATTAAAATTTAATTATGTGATAATACATAAATTAAACCAATATAAAATTTTATTTCTGTTATTGTATTTAATCAACCCAATACAATATAAAGTTTATATTGCCTATTTATTTGTTAATAAGCTTTAGTTAACAAATAGAGGGAACATGAATTAAAATCGACAAGCAGTCCCTGGAAATATCACGAACATAGATAGTAGATTGCTAGATGGGATCCTGAATACCAAATCTGACTGGTATAACCACCTAAAATATTCACGTAAATAATTATGTCTTAACACATTTAGTTGGCTATCACTTGCCTAGAGACTAGAAGACAAGCATGAGATTCATCAAAGATGTGTTGGCTTCAAGAAAAGACCTTCTAAAATCAGCAGATGTCATTTATGTGAATGTACCAAATTATCCGGTATCAGGGGTCTTGAACATTTTCAATTATGTTAAGGACGATAAAGTAGTCAATAGGTACCTTGGTGTTTATGACAGTCCTAAAGACCTACCTGACAAGCATTTCTTTTATAGAGTCTTAGGAACTCTAAGAAAAAAATGGTTGACATAAATAGTTCTGTCACAGCAGACCTAAAGAAACTAAGCAACAGACAATTTTGAAAAATAATAGAGAATCGATAAATTAAAATGAAATAGATTAAAAATAAAATGGAAACAATATATAGAGATGCTGGTGGAGCAGTTACACTCACGAAAATGTAAGTTACAAAAAATAAATCTTGCATTATTATTTATATAGGAGTAGTACCTGATTAGTGTCTGTGAAGGGTTGGATGAAATATTCTAATCTTGTTTCTAATGACCAAAGTTTAATTGTGAATTGTTGTTGTTTATCAGTAAGTTTGATTGATTAGTTTTCATGACTAGGCTGTTCTATTAGTTACTATTCCATTTTGTTTTATAGGTTTTCGATTAAATATTTTAATTTTGAATTTTAATTTATCAATTTTCTATTATTTTTCATAAATCAACAAATAGGGGAAACCATAGAGATAAGTTAAGGATTCTTAAAAGAGATTTAATCTATATCACAATTTTCAAGTAAAAAAGCTAACATAAATAATTATGATCTTATAGAACGTAAAGGAAAGGCCCTTTCATTACTAGAAGAAAAGTCTTTAGGGAGAAAACAACCTGAAAAGAGAAAGAGATACGAGATTTCTGGCTATGAGGAGGAATAAAAACAAAATAAATAATTTTAGCAGACTTAATCAAATATGTCATTCTTAGAGGAAAATACTATAATGAAAAGTCCACCAGGCAAAAGACTTTAATCGTATTGATTTGCTTAAGACCTAATTAAATTAAATTTTTTATGTTAATTTAAGTTAAATAATTCATAAACAAGTCTAGGACTTAAGTTAATTTATACAAAATTCTTCGCTATTAGCACAATTAATTATGTCAATTTTTTATATTGAGTCTTTAACTGCCTAAAAATGTTTTGAGTTTGATAGTTTAAATTACAGTTTAATTAAGCCCTTTTTATAATGTTTTTTTAACCTAGAGAAAATATTTTCAATACTGTTGTATCTGGAAGAATATGGAGCATTAAATAAGAGTGTCCAACCTCTCTCTTCAACGAACTATCCAAATACCTTAGAGTGATGTGCTCTTAAATTGTCTAGAAAAATAGTTAACTTTTTACCTTTATATCTTATTTCTAAATCTTGAATTATTTAGAGTAAGTTTTCTGATTTAATTGACTTTCGTTTTATTCTAAAACATTCCAAACCAAGCTTAGGTCTGATAACTACAGCTACTGCAAGAGTATTTAAGTTTATTCCTTCTTTTTTTAAGACCTAGTTGCTATATTTATGAGCCCATGATCTTTAAGTTATTGAATGAGGTTTGAATACTGTTTCATCTAAATTGACAATATCAGATTAACTTTGTTTAAATCTTAAAATACTCAAAATAGGACCCTTTTAATTTATTATTTTTTAAGTCAGTTATGTCGTAATCTGTCCTTGTAGCCTTATATTTTGTTCCATGTTATTTGAATAATGAATATAAGTTTGAAGTTGAAATTTTAGTTTCAGGAAATACTCAATGAAAAACTTAGGCTCTTTGAGTAATTGAAAGTATCACTTGATTTTTTAAGGTCTCTTATGAGATTAAATAATTAAGTTGTTCTTAATTCAGTTTTATTTTCCTATTTTTACTCTTTACCGTATCTTTATTTTAGTTCTTCAAATGTTTTAGTAATTTAGTGATGAAATTTTCAGAAAGGTTTAGTGATTTTGATATTTCTTTAATAGAAGCAAAAATTCTAATTTATTTATCATAATGCTTTTGTCTAAATCGTAACAAACAATTAAGGTTACAATACTTTGTAAGAATTTCATTTTTGCTATTCATATAAAATATTCTCATAAAGTTAATTAATTTTATCTATTTACAAATTTTACTTCAATTTTTGTAATTATAAAATTAGTATTTTAATATTTAATAGACTTATCACAAATTTTTGGGGGTTGGTGATGCTTCCTATAATTAATGTATATTTTCTAAAAATATCTCATCTTAGATTTTAACTGATATTTAAAAATAAAAACAGATCATAGATGTGAATTCGATGAAATTCTAAGATGCCAAATGAATTAACTTAAGATTTATTAATTTGCGATGTTGTTTTCAACAAAAGAATGCTTGATTTATCAATAAGTTGAATAATTAAAATTAAGATGATATATTCATATATTTTTATTATTTTTAAAAATGTTCAATTTTGAATTAATTCAGGTTATTTAATATCGATTATAAATTAGAATCAAATAAAAAATTGAAAAAAATTGTATAATAATATGATTGACTTTATTAATAGAAAGGAAAAAGTTGCAATAAAAGCATTTATGTTGATTACATTAATTTAATTATAATATTTGAATAAAGGTTATGTTGTAAGGAAATGATATTTATTATGATTTATTTTTCAATATTTTTTACAATAACAAAATCTAAAGTTATGTGGTTGATTTTTCATTTCTTGCCTTGGCTAAAAGACAATTGACTTTATTAGACTACTATCAATCTTAATCTAATGAATTACTGCTTGATTTTTAATTAGAATATCTCTATGTAATCGTTTCTAGTCATGTATTTCTCTATCATTTTTACCTCAAGAGACAGTATATTCAATTCAGTATATCAACATTTCTAATTACTCATTTCAATGTAATTATATATCTTTCAATGTCTAATAAATTTCCTAAAAAAAGCCTTAACTATTTAATATTTCCTGATTAATAAATTATTAAACACTCTCAGAGGTTAAAAGCAAGCAATATTATTTTCTTGTTTCAAGTCTCAATGAACACAACCAGTTTGAGTGAAAATCTTCAATCCCTTTAATTATTTAGAGAACTATATAGTTAATTTATCTTTTCATACTATTGTTAAAATAAACATTTTCTTTAATTTATTTAATAATGGAAGTTAAAATTCAACAAGATTTATTTCAAGTAAAATGGAATCAATCTAAGTTATATTACTATCCAATTTCATTTTTCACCTGATAAGGTGCTATATTTATAGAGAAATTCAATTTAAAACTTATCATAAGATTTAATTGATAATTCTAGTTACTTTATTTTTTATATTATCCACTAATTTATGTAACTTTCAAGGGAAATGTCCCTATCAAAAGTTTTATATAGTAATCTCATAAATTTTGTCTATAAAATAATGACGAAACTTTGTTTTCTAGTTCTACTTCTTGACTATATTAACAAACACTATTTACATAAATTACATTAAATTAATTAAAAATAGCTCAAAAATAATTACTTTAATGTTTATAAAATATCATGCTAAGAAATTAGAACTTAATCAGATCATTTCATTATATGAATTTAATTTGAAGTTTATATATGCAAACTTTTAACATTATATTTTATGTAATGAGTTCGTTTGATAAACTTAATGAAATGTTACTTATTATTGTTAATATTAAATTCAAAAAAAATTATCGCAAAAAATACACATAATTTGTTTTTGAATATCTATAAAAAATCATATAAAAGAATTTTAAAGAAATGCTGAAAATAAATAAATTAGAGAAATAAATTTCATATCTATTCAAAAATAATATAAAAAATGCCTGGTCAAAAGTAGCATAATCACTGGAGAGAGATAAACGCAGAATAGAAGCACTTCGACTTAATTCCGGGAAACCATATCCAAGAAGAATCAATGGTGGCAATCTCAAGGCAGATAGAGGAGGTATATTTCAGCCAATCAAGGGAAGAATATATAATCTTACCACCTTTAATCCCGAATGACAATGGGGTTCAAAATATTGAAAATAGCATTGAAGCCACAAACTGGAAACTTAATAATAAAAATATTCTGGAGATATCATGATGAAATCTAGGAGTGATAATAAAACCCCGTTAGTCAATTAAGAATGAAGATTGGGGATTAAGATTAATAAAATTAAAATATATTTATTATTGGCTGAAATTAAATATAACTAGGCTGAAAACATATTTACGCACCCTGATTGGTTTATTTTATAGAGACAATTATTCGAGCCAATGGTTTTAATAATTAGCCGAAACTTAAATAATTTACGCCCATAATAAATATATTTTAATTTTATTAATCTTAATCCCCAATCTTCATTCTTAATTGACTAACGGGGTTTTATTAACGCAAACTGCTAAGGTGCAATTAAGAAATGCTAAGATTTTTGGGTAGTGGCAATGATCAAGATAGACCAAAGAAAATGGAAATCTGTGACTCAAGGAAAGTGGTCGGAAGTTTGGCGATAATTCAAAAATACCAACGGAAACTGTGTGAGTTCATAGACGGCAATATTGGGAAGGAGTTCAGAAATAAAAATATTGAAATAAAAATGAAACCACCAAGTCAATGATCCAGAGGATTGCGGAGTGATGACGATGTTAATTATAAACCATCTAGCTCTGGAATTACAGAGGGAGCAAGTCTGAGTTACTATGCTATGTTCTACTTGGAAGTTGGATACATGAAAATGGAAATTGGAAGGTCAAGAATGACATTAGAGGAGCAAGAAGTAGCAAGAGACATCGAGAAAAAAGCACGCTAATGTGTAAAAAAGCAGACGAAGGACGAAGAGATAATGTAATCCGCGTACAACTCTCATATCGAAAACTTGGATGAACTGGTTCTCAGAGGCGCGCCAAGAATATCTTTAGACTAAGAATACCTCCAGCTTGATGGAAATTCAGCGAAATTGTCATCGAGGCTTCAGAAGTCGAGAACTACATGTTCAACAGCAAGTAACACAATTCAGACATCACGAATGATGCTGGACAAAAGGGTCATACTAGTATCTAAAATGATGGTATGAGGGAAATGCAACAATCAGAACCAAAGAGAATAAGAAAAGTTAAGAAGAAAACGTTCGCGAGGTGAAGAGAATGAACAAGGAGGAGACTCAGTGAAACAGGCGATGAATTGCAACTAATTGTTATACTTTCAAAAATTGTAATTATCGAGCTGCAGCTTTTTTATACAAAGTTTGGTATTTCTTTTATATTAATTACCTAAAGTTACTGACTATAATAAAAAATGTAAGATCAAAACTGGATATCTGAAATATATATTGAAAGATTTACCTTAAAATATGTGATTTCGTTAGCATCTTCTTTTTAAGCTTGTTGAATGTAATTAGTAGTATCCCTTTTTTGAGAAAATTTATATTTGATAATGAGGTGATTCATGAAATCAATATTTTCTAAAAACTAAAACAAAAACGTTTTTACAGATAGCAGTAATTGATGTATTATATTCTTTTCTTTAAATAATTATGCTATAGTATATAGTATATTGTTTTAAGAATTTATATTGCAATCTCCAGTTCATTAGATTCATTAGAATCATGAAACTATTCAAATAAAGTGAAATGTTTTAGATATATTATTATAAAAATATTTGTTCCGACCGAGACAACCTACCCCACCCCATAAAATACCCAATTTCATATCAAACTTTTTGTCCTCATGGTCTGAATCGATTTCCTTCTTGACATCTCGACTACATGACCCTTTTACAAATAAAAATATAATCAAATTTTGAAATTTTTTCTTCTTCTTACTAATGCTTAATATGACTGTGCCTCAAGTTTTGACATGATTCTCTTGATAATTTTGATTTTTTATTCTTACTTTGGAAGAAAAATGAATTTAAATCTATTTTCTCTTAGTATTAATTATTATAGTTGAAAATTTTAGTTATTGACAATTATGCATTAATTTTATATAAAAATAATTTAATCAATTAAATCATCTCCTTTCAATATAATTCTTAAAAATAGTATCATAATTTTTTTACTTTTTTATTAACTTTATTTCATTTAATAAAAAAATTTGTTATTTATTTGATAAATTTGATAATAAAATCAAAAATATGATAATGATTTTCCTCCCACACCAGGTCGGGTATATGAGGCTACCACAGCGAAAGGACAGAGACTACTATCTCAGAAGCGGTGGAACCTGGTAAGAGTTTTCTCCAGACTCCCCTTTAATTGTTTACAGGAAGCAGATCTCTGCGAGCTCTGCGGGGGATACCCCTAGTCGGGAGTAGACTCTGTCTCTTATGCATCTCGGTACAGGGAGAAGTGGAATGGGGAGCGAGGTGGTTTTCGGGGTTTTTCTAGTTCACGACTTGCCACGTCATTGATTGCCACGTCAACTCACTTCAGATACGTCTACGCCACGACTAAAATTGATAGTTTGATTAAAGTATTAAACAGTGAATTGATAAATAATTTAATTTGAGTATAACTCGTTTATCATAAAATAAAAAAAAATTTTACTTTATAATGAATTTTTTTATAAATAAATCTTTTTTTAATAAACTTTCGCAATAGCTTTTTAGTATTTAGACTGAAATTAAATTAAAAATTGAATCTAAAAAGGTATATAATATTATAAGATTTTAAAAGATTTATTTATAAAATCAATCATTATAAAGAAAAAATAATTTTGATTTTATTATAAAATTTATCAAATAAATAACAAATTTTTTTTATTAAATGAAATAAAGTTAATAAAAAAGTTAAAAAATTATGATACTATTTTTAAGAATTATATTGAAAGGAGATGTTTTAATTTATTAAATTATTTTTATATAAAATTTATGCATTATTGTCAATAACTTAAATTTTCAACGATTTTAATTAATACTAAGAGAAAATAGATTTAAATTCATTTTTCTTTCAGTCAAAACTTGATGGCACAATCATATTAAGCATTAGTAAGAAGAAAAAATTTCAAAATTTGATTATATTTTTATAGATAATAGGGTCATGTAGTCGAGATGTCAAGAAGGAAATCGATTCAGACCATGAGGACAAAAAGTTTGATATGAAATTGGGTATTTTATGGAGGTGGGGTAAGTGGTCTTGGTCGGAACAAATAATAATTGCAAGAAATGTCTGATTAGAAACTTCTGTGTATTAAAAAATAAAGTATGTTAGTTTAAATATTTTTAAACCTGGAAAGACCAGTAATGTTACTAATCAAAAGTTTAGTAGTATGTAGAACCAACTAATTTACAGTGATAAAAGACAAAATTTTATGAATAATCTATTTTATTTGAGTTTTTTTATATGCTTAAAAATTTATTAATTTATAAAATTAATTAACTTTATTTAAAAATTTCATGAATTAAGCTAAGCTAGTTGCCATTTTCTCAAATTTATTTTTTCAAATAAATGAATTTTAATATTAAAGAATTGACTCAAACAAAACCTTGTTTTTATTATAATAAATTGTAGTCATATAATATTGAGTATGATAGTATTTAAACTATATATTTTAACTTATTTTTGCTATAAATATTGACGAATAATGTTTTTGTTTATTTATTTAATTTGTCAATTGTAATTGAAATTCAAATACATTTTTATGATATCTTTTCTTTTATTTCCAAAATAATAAGCATATTTAAATGATTGTTTTTAGATCATTGTCTTTTACTTAGACTTGCTTTTCTCATTGATTATATTATTTTAAATTTCATTATGAATATCATCATTTTAGATTTATCGAAAGTATTAAAGGTAGTAGCCTCAAGAAAGCAATTCAGACTTTTTCTTTTTTTTATATATTTTATCTAATTTTTGTTTGCTTGCTTTTATTTATCTAATATTCTTTTTAGTTTAAAATTAGAAAAGTAATTCAAATTCATTGTGGCTGAAGAAACATGCTCAATTTGGTATAGCAAGAATTAAATATTAATTAATTATAGCAGTAATAAAATCTAAATTAACTATAAATTGAAGTTTTAATTAATTTTATGAACCAGTAATTTTTATGAATTTTACAATTGATTTTAATCTAGACCATAGAAGAAGAAAGATTTCTATTTAAAACAAATTCTTACAAACAATAAAATAAGTTTTTAAAGCTTACAAGGTCAGGTAAACTTATTTTAGCAATAAGAAGAGTATAATGTATAAAGTTGTAGGAAATCTTAAAAAAATAAAAGTATTTCTATTTACTTTATTTTTTATTAATTAATAATTAATTGAATGTACTTTCAATACAAATATAAAAGCCAGATAAGTATTCATCAAAATACAATTTTGACACATCAATTAATTATTTTGAATTAAATTAATTATCATAATATACAGTAAGTAATCATAATTTAGAGATATTATTTTATTTTAATGCTCTCTTAAACAAAGATTTATTCAACAAGGAAGTCTTTCAAATAATTTATTAATTAATATTTAAAGGTTTAGATGTTAAGCATTTATATAAATTTAATTTTTTAAAAATTATTTTCTCATCATTTAATTAAGCCTAAAGTTAATTAAAATTTATATTTTATGCTATTCTAAAACAAAATCCAACTTCAACCCCAGGTATATGAATGATACATCTTTATATAACAAATTTTTAGTTTATTTCAATGAAACAAATTTTTATGTGTTTATCTTTATGTTATTTCTTGAACTTAGCTCTCTTAAGTGCTTCAAGTATATATTCTGATGATGATCTTGAATATACTGGAGCTCTTACTAAGATCATCTCAATAATTATCTTAATCACAATTAATACATCTTCATTCTTGATTTGTTTAACAACCTAAGTTAATGTAAGTTCTCTTGTTTTTTTCCCTCCAAAATAAGACATAATTTCCTCATCACATACTGAGCCTAGTACTTTAGCTTTTGTGACTTTTATAATATTGTTGCAATATCGAAAACAACGACTACTGTTTCTAATTTATAGAGATTTAGCATTACATTTTCTGGCTTCAAATCTCTATGAAAATACCCCCAGATTATGAAGGTCTTTCTCACCCTAAATCATTTCAATGTTTATCTCATTAAAGGTTTTAGGTATCATTATGTTAGAGAATCCCAACTTAAATTTATTTATAGCTTCTAAGTTTGTAGTTATATAAGACCATGTAAAGAAAAACTGCATCGAACTTAAGCAAGTTTTTTAATACTTTTTTTGAGATTTTGCTTAGCATTAAATATTCATAGGCAAACTCCTTTTTATACTACTCGTTCCTAATGAAATATCTAATTAAGGGATGAATTTTATAAGCATAAGCGTCAACTAATATTAGTTTTGCCATGTTATGTAATTCAATTTGCAAATAGTTGTGCACAAAAATTGAAGTATACTGCATTTAATGCAGAAATATACATTACTCTCTTTCTCTTATATGCAAGCTAAATGCACACTAATTGCTGGTCTATTCATTAATTTCTATCTTTTCTGCTTCATATGTCTCTATTCTTTCTCTCTTTGAGACTATAGAGTATTAGCACCTCTCTAGCTGATATTAGTTTTTTTGTTTCTTTATCTTTTTTAAAAACTCGCTTAAATGTGTCTTTTTAGTTTAGCTTAATGAGTGTAAGACTTTTTAAAAGTAGTGCATTATTATCTTCCATTTACATCAATATGCTTATATGTTGCAGTTTATATTATTGATCAACTAATTCCTTTTGTGTTTAAATCCTATAGCTGCACTCTTTTTAATTTTATACCTTAAATTTTAAAAACATGTGCTTCAAATTTAAGATTTATCTCAACCTTCAATTAAACATTAATAACTTCTGGTATTTTAGAACTACCTAAGTTTAGAAATAATTAATAAGTAATATGAGAAAAAGCTAAGAGATTTAAGTTAGCACCATTCAAAACCCCATAACCCCTTAGTGAGGTTTATAAGTGCTTTGATTTGTAGGGAATATGATATGGGATGGGATTATTAATAGGTTTTAATGTGAAATATATAGTAAGTGTATTTAGTTTATTCACTCAAAATGCACTTTTGGATCATGTGGAAGAGGATAGTTTATTTTACTCAACCATTATTCTATCTGCTCTATAGATATGTCTGATCGCGGGTTTGGCTTGATTATTACCTACTCTGCCATATATTTCATTGCTTGAGATACTCTTTTTTTGTCTATAAATTGCTTTATTCTTTGCTTCGCATCCTTTTCACACCTTGTTGAGTAATAATCGTTGCGAGGCATATCACATTCTATTAAAATTGCTGCTATTTCTCACAAATCCCATTGAAAGTCTCCGTCTCTCCAGTCTTCTCTTTCTGGATAATAGCCTGTAGTTCCCATTACACTTCTTAGCCTTGATACTTACACCCTTAATGCTCTGTTGAAGTCAATAATTGTCACTCTTACAAGTGAAAAGTTTATCATTATATTCTCAGGCTTCAAATCTCTGTGAACAAAGCCTAACATATGTAACTCTCTTATGCCTTATAAGGTTTAAGTTGCTATCAAAGCAAGCTACTTATGATTCCTTTGATCATTAAAGAAATCTCTGAGAGTCATTTCATAGAGTGGGTGTCTGAAAGCAACATGATCTTTGGCGAATAGAGCAGCATCTAGCTTGATTAAGTACTTACACTCTTTAAATTTTGCTTGAGTGAGTACATGATACTCGTTAGTAAACTCTATCTAGTATTTATCATAACTTAAGAGATCGTTGAAAGGATAAACCTTGTAATCATATTGATGATCATTGATAACTTTCTTATCAAAGGAGTCCTCTAGAATTAGATAACTTTAAAGAGAAGTATCTAAATTTATCTACGCAAGAACTGGTATTTTTTTGTATTGAACTTTGATCATGATTTTTGTGATTTTAGAGGTTAGTTGGTTGCGTGCCTTCTTTACGCACTCTAACTCACTAGCTTATTCAGGCACTGCCACTTTAGAATATTCTCTAGATTTTCTTTTGTTGAGAAGCTTCAGTTCAACTTCATGCTTTTCAATTTCTATGTCTTTTTTGTGAGCTTTTAAAAGATGTTTCTTCAAGTCTCTTGTATGTGTATGAGAGTACTACTTATGGCACTCAAAGCAATCATACCTCCCATCGATTTTGTCATACTTTAAGTATACAGTAGGCTTAGCTTCCTTATGGACCTTCTTATGCCTGTACCAGCAAGATTTATGAGTGAAGTTTCTTTCACACTTCTCACAAAAATAGACTTCAACTTCCTCTGCTTACATTGAAAATTCATTTCTAACTTTCTCCTCCTCTCTGTGTCCGAGACACTTGTTTGCCATTTATTTTCTATTATTCATTTCCATTTAATAACAGAGACCTCAAGTGACAGCTCTGGTTGTTCTTTAAGTGAGTTCATCTCACAGCTATCACACTTTTTATTGCTGCCAAAGGTAAGTCTCATTTAGTTTGATGGAAGTGCTGTTGTTTTTCTTAAAATGTTAGCGCTCATATTTAAATTTGAATTTAAAATTATAAAACTGCCTCTATAACTGAGAGCTTAAATAAGAGCTTTGCAAGCCTACAATATTCAAGGGAAGTTCTTAGCGTATTATAGAAGAAATAAGAGTGCTAAGAGACGATCCAGCTCTAAATCTGAGTGAGAAAGTAACCAATTTAACTTTCAATAATAAGTTGATTATAGCATGTACCAATTTAGGAGGTGCTCCTAATTAAGTACGTACTGCTTAAGGAGGTATTTTGTCATTTTATGATTAAAATTAGGGTGCTCCTAATTAAGTACTAGTATTTATTATTGCTTCTAATTAAGTACTTACCAATTTAAATTTAAAAATATGGAACTATAACAGTGGGAATTGATATTAATCTCTCAAGTTTGAAACCAGTTTTTTAAACCTTCTCCATATCCTTCTTAGAGGTTGACCTCCTATAGGATGCCCATATTTAATAGTAAGTTTTACATAGGTTTATAATTTAAATGATTAAACTTAAATTTGAATATTATTTCTTAGATCTGTAAAGAAGATGGAGTCAATGAATGATGCAATGAAAAGAGTGCAAGTACAAGAATTGATTCACAGATTAAGAAGCAAGGAGGATTTTTATCTCTAAATGGTGCAGCAAGGTAAGGAACTCAAAATAACTTATCTAGATTATGTAATTGGTTTGCTCCTGGCAACGATTGAAGGTACTTAAATTTCATTTCTAAGAGCTATACTCTGCTAAGAGAAGAAAGCATTGAAAACTTAAGATGTAAAGTTTGCAGAGATTCCAAACTATCCAGAGATTTGAGTGACTAACTTATGTGATGATGCTATGAATAACCCAGAGGTTTCGCTGTACCTGCCTACTAAGAAGCAGTTGTCAAATAAACTACCTGCAAAAACACTATTTCTTTGGCATACTTGCAACAATTAAAGGTGATTACTTGAAATAAATTATTCAAGAATCTCATAAGAAAGGTACAGCATCTCTTCAGAAGATAAGGACAGACAAGGGATCAAGATTAGTGAGAGCTGGCTATCAGAGCTCCAGAAGCACCCTTATATTTCAAGTTAGATTTGCAGCTTAACTGTTTAGAAAAATCTGGTACCGGCATCTTCTTGATGAAGGAATAGAGCAAGCTTCACAGAGAGCGAAAGTCGCAGACGAAGTACGAAGTTAGCAAGAGACTTTATTCAAATATTTAGCCTCCAGAGTCAATGAACATAGATGCTGGAGTTGGCAGCAAGAGAAGAAACTTAGGAGAGATAGGCAAGAATTTGAAGAAAAGAAAGAGAAGCCAGCCTCACGAAAGAGTTTTAAATGTGACTTAAATATTCATTAACTTAACTCTAAAACTTATTTATATTCATTCACTCTCCTTTCTTAAACACACTTTTAAGCTAGTTAATTATCAACTCTCTTCGTTGAGCTTTTAATAAAGTCTACTGTATCGATAGGTAGGTCATGCATCAAGTGGTATAGCAGCAGTTTCTTGTAATGACCTTTTAATATACCCCAGTAGAACTCAATTCCATTAAACTATGGACTGTAAGGTACGTTGAACACTGGTGTTATTCTTAGTAGTTCATAACTCTTCCTTGTTTCTTTAGCCTTATGGACAGAAAGATTGTCAACAAACAGTATAATCTCTTATTCAGGGTAATTCACTCTCAGCTGCTCTAAGAGCTTAATATACTGCTCTGTCTTAATAAAGCGAGGATGAATAAAATAAGTTTCTAAACCAGCATCCTCGCTAATACCTCCAAGAATTGCCATTGTTTATACCTTGACTTTATAGTCATATACTTCTATGTTGCTATGCCTCTTATACCAAGACTTCTAGATGAAAGAGCTGAATGTAAACACAGCCTCGTCAGGATGAATAAACTTAATATTATTCTATTAGGCTCTCTGCATTTAATTATTAATATAATTTAAGTTGTTGTTGTAAAATGGCAGAGTGAAATCAATTACTCTCTTGATACGATTTACACCTTTGTAAGAGATACCGTTTCGTTTATAAATATTTGCAACAGATAATGCAGAGATCTTCAACTCAATGAACTGGCGGTGAAACATGGTAGCTCGTTGGTCTAAAGAGAAGTGAGCCCAATACTTCAATGTTTTTTCATTAATATGATAGTCAATATGCTTCTTTAGAAACTTTGACTACCTCTTAGGCTAAGAATTTAGCTACTATTTCTTTAATTATAGTGCTATATGACAGTAGGAATGAACAGTTGAAGGACTTCGCTTTAAGAGTAGCGCAATAGACTTATAGTTTAGTACTGGTTTGATTTATTCACTGTATATATCACAGTTTATACTATAAATCTATATAATCTTCATCATAGATAGACCCCAAAAGCATGTTATTTTAGTCTCGCATTTAATTAATAACCCCAATCCCTAACAAATTCCCTACAAATCAAAGCACTTATAAAC